>JBAIZL010000001.1:109615349-109650349 GCA_036971475.1 Prosapia bicincta | reverse complement strand
TGTGCCAGTCTCTAATTCCTGCCCGCATAATCTGCACACTGGTTCATCTTTGTAGATACCCATTTTATGCAAATGTTTCCTTAGTCCACAGTGTCCCGTGAGTAGACCTGTGGCTATCCTCAATTCCTGCCTAGACAGATAGATGAGACTCTTCTGCAGCCCCAAGGAGGGTTTCCTAAGGGTTAGCTTACTGTGTCTCATCCCTTCGGTCCTGATCCAGTGCTCACAGTGTCTTTCAGCCATCCAACTTCGCACTGTCATCTTGACCATGGATTTGGAAATACCTACCGCAGGCTCCGGTCCAATCAGGGGAGTCGAAGACCCCTCCCTGGCCAGCGCATCTGCGGCTTCATTTCCAAGTATTCCTCTATGCCCTGGCACCCAACCTATCTTGATTTGATTGTGCCTTGCCAGAGCTTGTAGGTTAGTTAGGCACTCCCTGACTATGGCCGAGGTGATCACGTGTCCGTTTAGTGCCTTAATTGCTGCCTGACTGTCGGAGAAAATAGCAATCCGGGTCCCGTGTGTTTCCCTTCTCGCTATCTCTCCCAGACAGGCATTTATAGCATATACTTCGGCCTGAAAGACAGAGGTATGCCTCCCCAAGGAAAAAACTAGTTCTACCCTTGGGTTTTACAATACACCCCCGCTCCAGTGCCGAAGTCCATCTTGGAGCCATCTGTGTACCAGATCTGAGCTCCCGATGTTAATGTCCCTGACCATTCCATCATAGTTTGATGGACCTGGTCAGGTGCAAACATTCGAGTAATGTGGTCGCTGCCCATTTCCAAGACGGGTTCTTTGACCACGCACTCGATACTCATATGTCCCGAGACATCTGGGAGGTTAGCCAAATTGCTCGAGTTGCGCAATCTCCATGCCGCCAGCCTCGCCTCTCCCCTAAGGACAAGCTCAAGGGGAGGGAGGTTAAGCATTACTTCCATTGCTGCACCACGTGTTGTTGACATCGCTCAAAGTGTGCACAGACAGGCCAATCTCTGGATAGAGCTCAGATAAACTCTTGTCTGTGCCTGGTTGGCCTTTATCCACCACACCAGAGCTCCATAGGTAATCATAGGTCTTATCACCCTCAGATACATCCAGTGCATCATTGATGGCTTCAGTCCCCATTTCTTACCCACCATTCTTCTCACAGTCATCAGTGCCCTTTTGACAGTTTGTTAACTGTCCTCTCAAGATGTGAGTTCCAGGTGAGTTTCCTGTCCAGAGTAACTCCCAGGTACTTCACCTCCCCCACAAACTCAAGGTATTCACCAAACAAGCGGGGCATCCTGGTCGTCAGATCTTTTCGCTGTCTGGTGAAGTTAATGAGAGCAGTCTTTTTTGGATTTACCCTAAGGTTCTCCTTTTTACACCACTCTTCAATCAGTCGTATAGGATTTCTGATTACCTCAAGGACTGTATCAGGGAATCTGCTCAGGATCAGAACAACTATGTCGTCCGCATATCCTAGACAGAAGTACCCCTGTTCATTCAGGAGTTCAATAAGGTTATCAACCACTAGGCACCAGAACAGAGGAGAGAGAACTCCCCCCTGTGCACAGCCCAGACTTGTCTCCGCCCTTCTGACCTCCTCTTTCATCTCTACAGAAATGCTTCTGTTTGTTAACATGGAACTTATCCAGCCACAAGTGGTCGCATCCACTCCATGACGTCTTGCACCATTTACCATCGTCTCCACTAAGGGGTTATTGAAACCCCCTTCAATGTCGAGGAAGGCACCAATGGCACAACTTTTCTTAGCGATCATTTACTCAATCCTACCAACCACTTGATGGAGAACTCCCTCGCAGGATTTCCCCGGTTGATAAGCATACTGGTTCCAATGCAGTGGTTTTATGACCAAAGCACCCCCCCCCCCTAATATGCCTATCAACCAGTTTTTCAAGTCCCTTAAGAACAAAGGACATGAGTGTAATAGGTCTGTATCCTTTCCCTTCCGATTGGTTACCGGTGGGCTTAGGTATAAAGACCACCTTACTAGATTTCCAGACTGCCGGCACATGCCCTAGAGCAATGATTAGCCTGTACAATTTAGTAAGGACCAGTACCAGCAAATCCATTCCCTGCTGCAGCAGCACAGGATAGATCCCATCTGGACCTGGAGATTTGTAGGGTTTAAATGTGCCAATAGCTCATCTTACCCTTTGTGGAGTTACTATCCTCCTTGCCACTTCCCAGTCCTCACTCTTACCACGTCTTGTGGAGAGTTTGGCAACTGGTTCAGTGTCTGCTCCCCCAAGTTTCCTCAGAGTACTGGAAGGGAAATGTGTTCTGATTAATTCTTCCACAGTTTCCCTGCAGTTTTTGTTATATTTCCCAGTGGGGTTCTTAGCATCCCCACCGGGTTAACTGGGTCCTTAGAGAGCACTTTATGCAGTCGTGCCCCTTCCCGAGTTTTGTCAATCTCTTGACAAAACTCCTTCCAGGACTTCCTTCGTGCTTCTCTAATTGCCCTGTTGTATTCGGTTAGTGTTTTCCTATACTGGTTCCACTCTCCGTTCTTTTTTGCTCTATTAAAGAGTCTCCTGGTGGTCTTCCGAAGTTTGGCTAGCTTCTTGTTCCACCATGACGGATCCCCTACTTTTCCCCCCTCACTGAGAGGGCAGTTATCATTAAAGGATTCTACTATAGCCTCGCCAATCAATGCGGCAGAGTCTTCTAGCTCTCTCCTCCCACCATACTCCAATCCAGCCTCCTCAATCCGAACTCCCAGGTCCCTCCTGTATGAGTCCCAGTCTGTTCTTCTTGGATCCCTGGTTGGCCGAAGCATGGCTGGATTTAGAGAGATATCATACCTAATATGTCTGTGATCAGAAGAAAATGGATCATCTGACACATGCCAGTTTAGTACATACCTAGCCGTCTGGTTCGATGCTACCGTAATGTCCAGGACCTCCTGTCTGGCCCTAGTGACAAACGTCGGCTCTTCCCCCTGATTTAAGACTAGTAAATTCTTAGAGCTAAGATAAGCTAAAAGTTCCTCACCTCTAGTGTTGGTACCTGTACTTCCCCACGAAGTGTGATGGGAGTTAGCATCCATCCCCACCATCAGCTCCTCATCCACAGCCCCGCAGTGCTCGACTAGCCTCCTCAGCTCTTGTGTTGGTAGAGCCCCCGCGTAGTCAAAGCGGAGATATGCCGTGGCAAGGTTCAGCCTCTTCATCCTCCCCTCCGCCCGTAGCTCCACCGTCACTGCTATTAAGTCCCTGCAGCAGAAGTCCGTTAGTACAAAAGCAATCAACCCCCTCCTAGCCAGGATACACGTCCTGGGAACACCGGAGACCTTATCGCACAACAACTTACCTCCAGATGTCGCCAGCCCGCATATTCGTCCTCCAGAAATCCATGGCTCCTGGATGAGAACCAATTCCACCTCTCCCCTGTCCAGCATCCTACACACGACAGCACTCGCCGCCCTACTATGCTGTAGGTTCACTTGCAGGATCTTGATCATTGTTCTGCTTAATTTGCAGTCGCCTGGGTCCGCAGAGCAGCCCCAGGACTAGACAGCGTGCTCAACTCTACAGCCATTTCACCGGTTTCTGCAGTCGGCAGCTTGACAGCCGCCCCCGCACCCCCAGTGATGGTTGCCGTTGACACATCTGCTACAGACTAACGGTTTGCTGTCTCTCTGGCTCCCGCTGTCTGTGCAGTCTCGAAATCAATTCTTTTACTTACTTGGTCCATTAACGTCCCACGAGTATGGGGGAAATAACGGTCGACCACAGCAGAGCCCCCACTGCCCTGGCAAGACAACATACAATGAGGTTTTGTCTGGTTCCTCAAGGGGATCGTGTGCAACTGCATTTTATACCCTGCAGCCATTCATCCTTCGGCACGATGCCTTCCACCTTGGATTGGGTATTCAGTCACTGACCTTGAAGCACACCCCAAGTTCAGGACGTTATTAACTGTTGCTCATGGAGCGAACAACCTGCTTTACTCTCTTTTTTACAACTGTGCCGTTAGGGTAGTTTCCCGCCCATACTTCACTGTCGCATTGCCCTTGGTTCACCCGGGAGGTGAGAGTAGCATTGTGAGGACCTAATTCCCAACTACCCCAGTCTCCCCAGTCAGAGCAGTTATTTCTACCACCCCCAACCGGTTGACTGACGAGGAGGGACAATTCCTCACCTTTGAACCATAGAATTGGTCCAGGCCTGCATATTCAGAAACCTTCCGGAATCTTTATTCACAGGTAACCTACATTTCTGTAGGCCGTCCCACTATCCGCCACCTGTGGACCCGCCCGGTTGCTCAGGCCAGCTTGCCGGGGATATAAACCTTGATAAGAAATGAGTTGAACAAAAATGATTGTTATTTAAGTAAACCTATATTTGTATCCCTCAATCAGTTATATTAATTTAGATAATCTATTAACAGAATTAGCTTGTATTGTTTGACCGAGTGCCTTTATAGTGTCTGCTGTTGTTTAAAGCCTGGTCGGTTATAGGTTTCATCAAATTTCTAATGAAGCAATAAACGCCCGCTCATTGTTGGAAGGTATTAGAGCGATATTACGATCTGAACGTACTGAATGGATTCCGCGGAAACAAATGTACCGTGAAATAAGTCATTTCCTCCTGCCCGACCATTTGTCACGCTGACTTATGGCATTCCATTGTGACCCGCCGAATGGGATATTTACGACATTTCTTATGTGCTTCAACAATTGGACACATTCAAATTTTTTGAGGTGTCAAAAATTGTATATTTATTATAGATAATTAGATAAGTAAATCTTTACTATGAAAATATTTGTTGACAGAATAAATAAACCTTTTGAGAAAAAAAACTTTCTTGGAATATTTAAAAGAATAATTTACATTGTATAAAACAAAAATAAATGTCATTAATATTTTTGTTTACTAGTTTTGCTGCGTTACAGAGCTAAGAACCTAATTACGTTTTCAAGCTATAGGACTTTTATTGTTTGGAATATTTCAACAAACACAAATGCTATAGTCTACAATAAATGCGTAACTAATTAAATATATATATATATATATATATATATATATATATATATATATATATATATATATACTACTATAGGTATATAATACGAGAAAATCTTAGCAATACTGATATTACTTATGGAGAGAGTTTGACGCATTAAATAACTGGTTAACCAACACGTATCTGAACTAAACTGATTTTAAAGCTAATAATATCTGAAATCACAAGAAACTTATCCAATTTAGTTCTTTTGAAACTGAAGAGTCTACTATGTACTTATTAAGAGAAGGAAATTAGTATTAGGAAAAGTGGGAAATTCGATAAAAGAGACATAAATATTTATTTGTGTGATCAAAAACACAAAAGACATTTTCAGTTACTGGAAAAAAATTTGTAGGAAGTTTTTACGTTAACGAAGATCAAGGCAGAACATAAAGTCTCGCTACATTGCAAACATCGCGAATACGAATAAAGAGAAATAAAAATGTAAAAGGAAAATACCCGAAACGGAATCATATTTCGGGTAAGTGAATATCATAGAACATGAAAATACGATCGGTGAACAATAAGGGAAACCCATTTTATCTTGCTTACATAAACTGACGCAAGAATGATAAATGCGATCCTCATATCTTTCAGAAATACTTTTGCCTAACCCGGTTTTACATTTTTACTGATATTAATATAAATACTATTTTCAATTGTTTATACTCGTGAAAAAAAAAGTAAAGTAAAAACACCACACAAATACACATGCACACATGTACTTACTCACACAGGCCTAAATATATAAATATACTTTCCTTCTGGTATCTTTGCAATTTTACGAAAGCCTAATATGAAATACAGTCCATACTCACGGCTCGCATATGATAACTGTTGTACGACTTTATTATACTCTTGCGTGAATTATACACTTGTCTGTATTTTGTACAATACATTTATTGATTTTATTTTGTAATTTAACACATGCCTTAAAAAACAAATGACTAGTTGTATAAACAGAAAAACTTTATATTCTATTATTGTAAATTTACAAGTATTGTAAATTTTTCAAACATGTTAAATATTGAATGAAGTCCAACCTTTCGTTCCCCTTTGTTCATCAGAGAGATTTACGTAATCCCACCCTCTGTACCTAACTGTATGGTTTGGTTAAGGCGGGCGTAATTTTATTGAAATCTTCTCCACCGCATTCAAGGGCGTCCAAGGGCATTTGAATAAAAACTAAGCTTTGCCGGAATAAAGTCACATAATGCTATAAGTTAAATTAGAGGCCATTCGATTGAGGTTAATATTTCTCTATGATGAGATTTGCTTCAGTCCCCAGGGATACGACCATTCATTTAATTATTGTTCATCGGCAGAAAATTTCAAATATTCTTTTGCTTAGAAGATAATTTGGATTATATATATATATATATATATATATATATATATATATATATTTTTTTTTTTTATTACTAATTTCTTTTTTAATCTATAACATTTATCTAACTTGATACAGTATCGGATAGAGTCTAGAGATCTCTATTTACCCCGGTTTAAGCCCAGTCTAGGTTCCCGCGCAAATCGACGATTTCCCTTATTCCTAGTATCACTAAATTAATATATTTTTATCGTATTTAATTCTATCTCCTTCTTCTTAGCCTACTCTTATTATATAAAATAATGCAGGGACGTTTCTTTATGAGTCATCCATTAAATTATACTTTATTCTTCAAGATAAACAATTGTTGGAAATTGTATATATATATTTGTTATTCTAGTACTGTAGAAGAATATAGCTACATTTTGCACTGGCTTACTTAATGCTAACGTGTTGAAATAAATTACCATGCTTAAGTTTTATTTTATACCAATAGTTAAAATGATTTATATTTTATTGAACCAATCTCTTTAATTAAAAGTGGATTAGTCTATAATTTCTACAAATAGGCCATCTATTGGAACAGGAGTAAAAAAGTGTCTAACGAAAAAATTACAAAATATTCCGACAATATTACTTACAAAAATACAATCAATATTATCGATGAGTGTTTATTGTTTTACTCAATATAATATCGTTATAAAATTTGCAAATAGTAATAATTAAAATGAATACATTTAAATAACCTACTAAAACAAGAACTGTAGTTTGTAAAATACTGAAGAAATTTGTCAGGTTGACCCGATTCTGTCCAATGTCACCGCCGTCTTATGTAATACGGTTTCTAGTAAATCATACTCAGCGTAGTAATAACCTTTCAATAAAATACGGAATAGAGAATATTGAAGTAATATAAATATAGCACATCACGAGAAACATAACTGCACAGGAAGAGATACATTATCCCAAGAAACACTTCCAATTAAAGAGAAGAATTATAGTAGGGTTTTCTTATAAAGAGCTGTAACATGATTTCATCCTGTTTTATACATTGTTTGTACATATAATTGTATATGTATTCTTATAAAAAAAATATTTAAACCATTAAAAGGTAAAACAAGGTTTGGTTATTGAATAACAGTGTGATTAGTTTAAACAAAAACTAATTTGAAAATAAACAAGTAATAAAGTCATAGGTAATTTTTTTTTAAAGTAAATTTCTACTGATGTTAAGATGAAATATCATTATTTGCTTATTTCCAGTTTGTTTATTTTATTCTTTTCATTCATTTTTAATCCCAAACCACTACGATTTTTTTGTGATAACCATCCTAACAGTAAAATGGCGGTTTCATCGACAACCAGGCGAGGGAACAAAATCTTATAAGTCTTTGAGATATTTTTTTCTAGGTACAAGTTGGCGTAGTGCCGATGGACGCTAAACTTTGAACATGAAGATCCACAGTTCAAATCATGATTTTATAAATTTAATTATTGAATAAATATTTAAAAACAGTTTATTAACATCAACTATTATCCACCATAGGTTAAAAGAAATGTATTTGAACTTGATTGGATGAATTAAAACGTATTTTACTAACGGTTGAAAATTTGTAGAAGATATATATCAGGAGAGTAAGAGCTAATACAAAAACGTTTTAAGAAATAGTTCATATAAATACAAATTAACTATGGAAAATAAATGATATACAAAGATGTACGAAACTAAGGCATTTTTGTAAAAAGGGAAAAGACATTTTTCTAATACTATCACTAAACACAAAACCATTTTGATAATAATTTCAACAAAACAAGATTAAAATCATACTTTTGATGTCAGAGGTATAATATCGGTTTATAACTTAAATTGTTTTAAAAAGAATTAAATATTATAAATACACCTATACTATAAGCTATATAACTTATAATGTAAAATATGCGGACTTGATAGCAATAATATTTATAACCATAAAAGAGCATGATCATTTCTCAAAAACATTTTTGTTTCGCTTCGTTATCCATGTATATCGTTTTTTATTAATACTAATATAATCACATTTAATTTTTCTTGTTGTTCAAAAAGGAAATAATATTTACTCTCCGTTTAAAATTGGATTTATAATCCCAGACGTAGAAATAAATGTAATATATTACAATTGTTATCTAATTGACTGTGATTATGTGATTTTTATAAAAAAAAATGTTAAAATATTTCTACCCAATGTTGTGACCTAAGAACCAAGGGGCTCGTAGAGCTAGGAAGGAACCACTTAGAGATTCTCCGTAAACGTAATTTTTAATTTGATTAATAATAGTTAGAACTTATTTATCCTCTAAGACCAGTTTGATTCCAAGGTTATCACCAAACATCATGTTAGGTAATACCAAAAACACATTTAATGAGGCTGCTATAGAACTGATGCAAAAAAAGATCCTTAAAAATACTGACACAAATTATAAAATCTTCATAGGAAATGTAATTTATAAGAGGTAAATACATTTATTCAGATTTTCAAAGAGACAATGTTTCTAGATTTGAAACTGCCAAGCGTAAAGATTGCATCGCAATAAAGTAATTTGTGTCTTCTTTTCCTTCCCCTTGATAATTTTTAATATACTTTAACCTTTAGAAGCTGATTTCTTTTATTCTTGTTTGAAAGTAAACAAAATGGATTGTGGTGTTATTATTTTTTCAAATAACCACTCTCAGATTCTATTTTATTGGAATATATTAAATTTCATTGTTTTAAAGATTTCAGCTTCAGAAGAGGAGACTATTATCGACGCTTCCAAGGCTTTAAGAAGAATAAATATTAATATTACCGTAAGATAATATTATTGGAACATTTCAAATAGAAAATTTAAATACCAAAATTTTGATAAAAAGACTCTAGAGCGAGGATAAAAGCTATTCCAAAAAGCATTGTATTTAATCTTCTTAAATTACCCAAGCAAACTTACAAAACAGAACTCAAACATATTGCACAATATAGAATCTAAAGGAATAAAATGAAAATTTTTTTAAAATTAATACAGTATATTAATTTATTAATGTACAGACATTTCATCAAGAAGAGTTAATTTTTATTAATGTAATTTGTTTAGGAGAGGTTTTAGTTGTTCAGTGTACGAAACTCTTTAGGAATCAATGTATTAATTGAATGAACTACTTCGAATATATTGATTTAGAAACATCTTCGTCCTTATAAACTTTGTATATAATTAAATAATTATTATAACACAAAAACGTCATCTATTGATAATTAATAATGTGTGTATATATATATATATATATATATATATATATATATATATATTTTTTTTTTAATTTTTTTATTTACGTATATTATCAATGTTGAAATAAACTGTATAGACAAATGTAAACTGTATATAAATGATATTGCAGTATTATACTTGTGTACAATAATTGACTTTGGCAGTACTTACGTTCATTTTGTCTTCCATAAAACGACGGGTCGCCGCCCTTCAACGTTATAGATTATCGTCAATGCTAGATGAGGTTCTGGCGAAACGTCGGAACTGTGTTTTATGCACCACAAAATTAACGTATGTACTCCGGATGTAACACATTCAACATATTTTTCTATCCGTGAAGAAATTTGTCTACTTCTTTTCCCAGAATTCGATCGAAGCGTAGGCTCTAGGGATGTTTCCTACTACATCCCAATTTTATCTTCAGAAAATAATTGTTACCTTATCTAATCTGCTAAGTTTTCATCTTATTTTATAGAATTACATCTCTACAACTGTCATATAATTTTTGTAATTCTATTTTTTTTTTGTTATGATCTACACCTTTACTCCAAGCATATACCGTTTTACTATGAAAAATCGTAACAGTTATTTTACCTTTTGTTTTGTTTGTTATTGATTGTTACGGTAAACTGAAATCGTTTATTTTACGTTGTTCCAAAGATAACCCAGCCTGTTCTTTAGTTAATTCTTTGTAGTATAATTATTAAAATAATATAAATCCCATATGTTTAAATTTATGGTTTCTTCTAATCTCAGTATTCTCGTCTGCCATTCATCATGAATTTATTTCTTTTTTATTCTTATTGTATTTACCCTTTAATTGTTGCCTTATCTAATTTAGTAAAAATGTCCCATGGTTTATAGGATTACACCTCGACATTTAACTTTCCCATCATATAACAATTGATTTACCATTTTTTCGCTTTAAACGATGACCAATATGTATCTTAACCTTGTAAAATCAATAAAATAAAAACCCAATTTAAACTATAAAACTGTACATTCTTACGATAAAACGTTTAAACGGAATTAATTTTAAATGGTCATTAAAGAAGCCAATGTGGTTGCCCAATGTTGTATGATTGAGGTAGGGCATTTCTAAGAAACATAATTTTTTTCTAATTCCATTCAATAATAATGTTTTTTACTTATTCTTATGAAATAACTATTTTGACTCTATAGAAAAGCAATAGATTATAATAAGAGCATGCCTATTACAGTTACAGCATCTATGCTTGATAAATAAATTCAATCTACCTTATTGGATTTAACAAAAGACTTATTTATTCCAGTGTAATATAACGTGATGTACAAATTATGGTTGCAAATAAATTTATAATGACCCAATAACATTTACGTACCAATGGCTAATAGTGGATGTTCCCTTTGGTTACGGATTCTTGAAGCTCTTTTACTAACATTATTCCAAAACGAAATTAGATATTACTTTTATAATCTCACAGATAACGTTATTGGAAATAGTAGTGCCATTAAAAACTTAATTATGAATTTAAAGCAAATTAATACTCTCAAACTTGCCGAGGTTATAACTCAAATCTCTCTGTTTGGTCGGCAAAAAAACATTCCTTAACCAAAGTTTGTTTTACTTATGTGTGTTGGGAATTTTTCGTGGGCTAACGTTGCTTTAGGATGTTAATTCGTCGCAATTATTCACGTAAATCTACCCCTTTTTGCACAATTTTTAACTTTCCACTAATCTTCAATAACTTTAATTAAATTTCTCTTAACACTTATTAATAATTAATATAATAAAACCACATTGCTCGTGTTAGTACTTTATAACTCCCTCATCCTTATTACCTCATCCTTACTGAAACTTCAACTTTTCTTTACGAGCCTCGCGATACACGTCTGTACTCTCCCTTAGTATATATCTTTATATAGCCTACATCTCTCTCATCCCCCCTTATTGTATACCTGTTACAGTTCAATTTTAAAGTTAAAGTTCTGGAAACGTTTTTCGCTATTAGAAATTTGTCAGTTGGTAATACTTTACATCCTACGGTAATGAATTTTTGGACATTACCATTTGTTAACGTGTAAAGTCCTTGTTTGCTGAAAAAGTTCTTTTGAAAATATTATCAAGATTGTTGACACTCACATGTCGCCAACTTGTCTCAGGATTTTAACACTAAGCTGACATTACATTTGCTGTGCTCTCATTGACGGTTATTGCTTTAAAATTTCTAACTTAAACATTAATTACTAGTTTTTTCAATATATAACATAAAATATTGCTAAACATATAATTTTGCTATTCCATATAATTTTGTTATAACATATAAATTTGTTATGACATATAAATTTGTTATAACATATAATTTTGTTATACCATATCAATTTGTCGTAACATATAAATTGTTTTATAACATATACTTTTGTTATACCATATATATTTGTCATAACATTAATTTTGTTATAACAAATCATTTTGTTATAACATATAAATTTGTCGTAATATATAAATTGTGTTATAACATATAATTTTGTTATAACATAATTTTGTTATAACATTTAATATTGTTGTAACATATAATATTATACTTATAAATTATAATTTTATTTAAATATTATGAAAAGATTCTCTCATACCTTCACGTTTTAGGCTACTTGCATATCACCAAGTGAACCAGTTGTTTCCTAATCACAACTTCTTCAGGCATTTCCTGAGCATTCTTCTTCACACTATTATTATTAAACCTTTATGGCAAAAAAAATCTCGACGAAGCGTGAGAAGTAGCACTGTCTCTTGCAGGTGGGAGAACAAACCTTTATTTGTTGACCCAATTCATCATTAATCCTACGATTCGGTAGAGTTGGACATACTAAATATGTTAATATTTTAATAAGACACTTCATCCCTCTTCATCCTTCAGTTGTGCTTCTCTTTTATCTTCTTTTCTCTACACCTATACCTATATTAACCACATAACTAATGCGCAGTTTATTACCCCATTGTTTCCGTAAGATCTGGTATGGGTATAATTTAATACCATGCATTAGACTTACTGTTACATATAGATTAAAAATAAAACATTGCATCCTTCCTAAACGAAACTAAAAGTTATAAACTTTAAAAATTCATCTATTAAACATGTATTTAGGACAATTTAATAAGGTGAAACAATATTTGGAAATGTATTGATTACCGGAGAGTTGTGAAACGTCTGCGAGGCGCTTCTGCTTGTTGACAGGAAACCGCAGTTTTAGACACGATTTCGTCGTGGAGGTATATTTTTGTGTAATAAATCAGATTAGTAACATGTGTTTCATTGTTCGATATTGAAGAATTATTTTTTTAAAATGACAATTAGTTTTAACGGTAATAAATCATCATCGGGGATACGGTTTTTCGATCTGTCAACCAATGTAAATTACGGTCTGATAAAAAGGTACACTGGTAACATACAGTTTAGTTCTAAGCAATGCGTCTTTGATGGTTACTACTAAAATTAGTATTTCATTTAAGATAGCCTATATTTGGTTTTGAGTAAGGTCACTTGTGTGGAATATATTTGTGCTTTAGTTACCGTACTGTAAGACATTATATTAGTTTTCTTGATTCGGTTATGTTGCATGCTTATGTAATGTTGTTTTGTAAATTATGTAGTTTCTTTAAAATATCTGAAATATGCTTAAAATATCTGAAATATATGGTTCTCTAAAATATGCTTTTAATTGTCAAAGTTACATATCTTGTAATTGTGAAAAATAATATAGGCATATGCCTTTTAAATAAAAATGCTAAATATGCAGCTCTGAGAAGACTAAAATTCGTTTAGCAGTTTAACTAGAACAGTTGGTTTTTGTGCGATTTTTCACCATCGTTTGTATTTTTTCCTGTGTATATATATTTTTTCCCAGGCGTATATATATATATATATATATATATATATATACTTCTGTTTGTGAGTGTGTGTGTTAGTATGTGAGTGTGTGTGCGCGCGCGCGTGTTTGTGTTTGTGTGTTTGTGAGTGTGTGGTGTGTGTGTGTGTGTGTATTTGTGTTGGCTTACAATTAAATTGTACTTGTGTTTGATATCTTGTACATGTTGATTGATATCTTCAGTACGTTGGTTCTAAACAAACCACTGCCTGATAACAAAACAAGGAAAACTGTTTTAGCAGGAACAGGAATGAAATACGTATGGCATTGAAATACTTTAAAAAATTGTAATTCCATTTCAAGTAAGTTATGGTAAACTAATTTATTTATGTAAAACTATGAATCTATTTAGAACCTGGTTTAAATTCCCTATATATATATATATATATATATATTGGAATTTTCATGAACTACATTTTAATAAAGATATACCAAATACATTTAACTTTCTTCGACAAAAATAAATAGTTATATTTTACCTTTATGTTTCATGTCCGTATCAAGAAAAATATAGAAAATAAAAAAGTTCAAATGTTATCATTAAAAAAAAATTGTGTAATATATTAAACGCAAATAGCTCATCTTTATATATAGGGATGGACATTGTTTACAATAGAAAGAAAAAATGTGTAATATATTAAATGCAGATAGCTCATCTTTATATATAGGCATGGACATTTTTTGCAATATAAAGAAAAGAAATGTGACATTATAAATTAGCAATAAAATATTACTATATAAACAAAAACAAAATAATAAATTAACATCACGTAAAAAATTCTCATGACTGTAATAACGTAGTACGACACATAATACTTAGTTTATTAATGAAATTTAAATTAACGTAGATTAAATGTTGTTAATGTTCCAGTAAGGTCTTATAACTTATTCTATAGATAATTTTACAATCGTTTTCTACCCACTTATCTGAAAAAAATATGCATACCTTATGCATAAAATAAATACGTTGTGGAATATTCAATGTAACAACTACATGACCTGAAAACACACTCTGCCAAGAAAGGGATTTCTAGTGATATGAGCCTCCCAGATGTTTTGTTAACAAAGAGGTATTGATAGAGTACATAAATACTCCATTTACGAGATTTTATGTTAAAATAAATAAGAATCGTAATAATTTGGGATATAAAATAGAGTATTTACTATTTTCATAATAAAAAAAAACTATATCAACAAATTTGTACAAGCAAATGACTGCACAAATTAATTACTGTAGACATTTATTTTTTAACTTCGCGTGTGAAAATGAGAAACTCTGCTCGTTATTATTTAATGTTTAAATAAATAAATTTTGAAGACACTGCTGCAAGTGACAAATGACACATTTTCTGTTACACGGTAAACACTTTGAGTAAAGTTTTGAGTGGGAGGGGAACATTTAATATATTACAGTCAGACGGGCGTTTTGACAAATCTACTTTTTGAAATTATTTCTTGAAAAATATCTACCATTTGTATCCATTATTTCATTTATACGGGAGATATTAAATAGTCGTACATCCTTGAGTTGTCGGAGTGATCTTTGTGGCAAGATGCGAAGATGGATTGCCTTCTGAATAGATGGAGCATGTTCAAGAGCGCGCTGAAGACTGTGACTTCCATGCATACAATTCCTGATCTGTCTGTCATTTATACAAATCAAATAATCTATGATTGTGTTAAATGTTGATGGAATATTATACATGGTATATTAGGTATAATATTGTGTGGATTACCTTAAATATATTTTTATGTAAACATATATATTCAAATGGAAGTATATACGTAGGGATTTATTTAAAATTGAGCAAAGTAGCAGTGAAGACCTAGTTATCACTTCTTTCACAGAAGATTTTAAAAATCGCTAGGTTTGAAATAATTTGAACTCATTTGCATAATTTCGGAAAAAGTCTTTATAATTACAAGTTTTAACTGTAGATAAAACTATATAAAAAAGTATTATTTATAGAATGGAATAAGAAATTAATTTTGACATTTTCAAAACTAAGCTTTATCTGCAATTATACGCACCATGGCAACAATCTAGTCTTTCTCGTTGACCATTACAAATTACTGCCAGATTGAACGTTTTATTATTGATAGGGTTTATCTCTGATTTAGAATTCATATTGTTTTGATCTAACAAGTCCAGATCAAATTCGTTTTTAAGATTAAATTACAGTAGCCTATATTTTGACAAAAATTAATAACTTAGTATATTTTCATACTATAAGTATATTTAGTTACTGCTATATATCTTCTAATATAATATGTTACTGATATTCTGATAAACATTTTGTATTATATATTATCAGACTTCAAAATTTTCTAATAAATGAAACTATCCTAAACATCACATGATATTATGTTATTGGTAAAGAGTGTAACTGAAACCCGCGTTAATTACAAATCGGATCTTGATATTCAGAAAATAAATTTAAATATAAATAAACAATATAGGAAATTATATTCACTTAATATTTTAAGTTCCGGCTTCATCGGTTTGCAAAGTTCCTTTTTTTGTAGAACATTACAATCTTTATAATTTGAGAAATCGAAAACTATATTTTGAAAACATATTTATCTCATAATATTTATTAATGATATTCAAGTTTTCCTTAACCATATATATATATATATATATATATATATATATATATATATATTTGTGTGTGTATGTGTGTGTGTGTGTGTGTGTATTTGAGTACATTTGTTTGCCTTTCCTAACGTTACAATATCCTCCTTTGTTGACGCGTTTCGAGGTGACTTCTTTATCAGAATTTAAACCGTACTGTTTATCCAAATTTGAATTAAACCGTACCCAAATTTGAATTCTTATTTATATACTAAGAGCAACGCCCTCACTACTTCCAGTCCTCGTCTACTATTGGCGCACGCCTACTCTTGCGTTCAACTACTTAACATTTTTAAACATAACGTTCGACTGTGTATTTATTTCTTCGTTTATTACACTTTGGTGGGGGCGTGGCTATTAGTAGGCTTACACGAAGAAGAACTGAAAAGTTTGGGCCAACAGTCTGAATAAAGGTTTGAAAATGATGTCATTCCGAAACTCGTCAAAAGAGGTGAATATTGTATTGTTAGGGAAGGGAGAAAATTCCATTCAAATACATAGACAGATTCCGAACAGAAATGAAGATGAGTATATATATATATATATATATATATATATATATATATATATATATATATATATATATATATATATATATATATATTGTAATAAAAAGAGTATGTTCAAAGTAGCTAGTATCCATTGATTAAACCTACATTTGGAGCAGTCTAGCATAAGGAAGTAATAGACCAATTGTAGACCAATTGTAAATATATATAGGCTCGAGGGTGTCTGTATACCGAGGGTTTTAAACATTAAAAACATTTCAACTTGGAATTCGAATAATTACAGAAAGGTAGATTGAAGAGGGGGTTACCCATAAGCTCTTGGTTACCGAAGTAAATTAACAACATAAACCACGTGCAAAGAGCGGGAAAAGATATTTAGACGACAAAATATAATGGATATCCGGCTAGCATTAGGTAAATTATGAAAAACCATAACGTTTGGTAGAGAAAGGAAAGTGATTATAGGTTAGAATGGACGAGGAAGAGAGGTCAGTAAGTTTTGTAGGTCGAGGAGTCAAGTTTTGAGAGCCGAAAGAGTAAGAAGTTCGTGAAGCCAGAGAGGGCAGAAACTGCAGCTCCAGCAGCTAGAGAAACTGTCCAACCGTAAGTAGCTAAGATAAAAGGATAATACCAAACTTTATCTGTTATCTTTGGGCACAAAGTGAAACACGACGCCAAGGCGTAGCAAAGTAGAGGATTGACAAAGCTACTCCTTTCCAAATATTTATTAAAAATTTAACTTTTGTAAACTAAATTTAATTTTAATAAATTAAATTTTAAAGACAAACAAGTAACCTCGAAAACGGGTATAAGAAATGATCTTCTTAACTAGCAATAACCCAGTATCCTCAGGCCTAGAGATAATTTAAAATAAGTTCTGAGATAATATGACAACTGTTAATTTATAAAAGGTATTTTGCTCACCACTAAAACTAGCTGGCCACACATGAATCTATAGCATTAAAATATAAAATAATATTTAATTTTGTTTAGTAAATTAAGATTTAATTTAAGTAGTAAGCAGTGAGTTTTTTGGATTGTTGAGTGTAGAAAATCTTTCAATAATTTTAATCTGTTCTAAATTAGGATTTGGCAACCCGTGCGCACGCACACACACGCGTGCGCGCACGCACACACACACACACACACACACACACACACACACATACATACAAACAATGTAGTCAATCTAATAAAAAACATTAAAACATAATTAAATTACTTTATAGACTATGTAGTTAAAACGAAATAACTCACAAAAGTTATTTGCTAAACCGCTTCAATGTCGTCAGCATCATCACTAAAGTATAACTAAGTGTAATATTGTAATATAGAATGTATGTGGTTATAGTGGCTGATGGTGATGTCGATTGTCATTGAAACACGTTTTTAGAAAGTATATTGTTCATTGTAATGTTCCTTGATACTTATTCATAGCCTTTTTCACAGCCCAAGTCGAAATGTGTTTATGTATGTAACAATATAATACAGTTTTGATTGCTTCCACGTTCCTAATCTTATTACTTTGACGGTGCAATTTTACCTCAAAAGATATGTTTCAAATAAAGCTTCACTTTTATTTCGTGTGCAGAACCATGCTTTATTTTTTCTTACCAATAATCGATTGTATTTCAAAACATTTCTCTCAGTATAAAAGTACCTTTACTGCAAATCGAATCGTTTTAAATTAAAACAAAACAGTAAGTTAATTATCCCGAACAAAACAACTTTATCCATCTGTAGTTACTCCACATTGATTCCCGTTCCTCTAAACACGAAGAAGTTTTAGACTCAATGATCACTTCGTTACCTCAGAAACTTTTCTTCTGGTTTTTTCCACTCTCAGAAATTAAAGTCAAACAATCTCGTTGATAATCTGAAGTGTGACTGTTCTTGTAATTACTTTTATTAAAATGTAGCAAATAAAACATTATTTTAGCATAATGAAAGATTTTGTAGATGGTTTAAATATTTTAAAATATAAATTTATATGAACTTAACAAAATGTAAATCTTCCTATAAACATTAAAAGTGAAAGTATTTAAATAGATAAATGTAGAAATAATAACTTAATGAATAATGATAATAGGCCTATCCGTATTCAGCTTTATATAGTTTAATTGATTAAAATATACAGTATGTATAGGATTTTTTAATTTTGAATAATTTTGAGAAAATTGTTTTCGTTTGTTGAATGTTAGTTCTGTATTTGTAATATCTAAGCCTCGCTCTTTTAGAACCTGACGTACGTATGTTTGATACGTGATTGGTCGAGATTGTTAGTAGAAGATGAAGTGCGGATCTTTTGCTATAAAAGAATGATAAAACTAATGTGAAATAGTACTTCTAAAAATGATAACCAAGTAATCGAAATCAACAAAAAGTAATTGTAGTAAAATAGAGGTTTTTATTTGTGGTTAGTAGGTTTTATTTATTTAAATAAAAATATAATCCTCAGTGATCAACAAATTTATTAACTACAATGACTACCAGGTCTGAAAAGCCTAATTAGTTTAGTGTTTTTACCTACAAATTAATATAATTAAATATTATTTGAAGCCTATATATTTTATCTAATTTATTATTTATTACAAAATTATATACATTGCCCTTTATATAGGGCATGATAGTTGTATACATAACTAATGCAATGTTAATTGTTAGGCTAACAAAACTAAGGAATTATTAAAGTTATAATGTTTCAAGTACACTAAGGTTTTTTTTCAAACATAAATAGGTACAGCATGTAGGCTATTAGTTAAAAATGTGTGTATACTTTAAATTTATTTCTTTCATCTTTTCCCGATAATAAATCATGTCGCACTTGGATATGTGCAGTCCATCAGAGCTTACCTATCATAACATACGTAGCCATCTACTTATCTAGGTCTTAAGAAACTGTTCCCAATAACACGTCTCGCGCTCATATGGTACTTATATTCTATGTAACCCACTTTTGCCTTTACCGTTTATTAGTTTCGAACTTCGACATTTAATTAAATTTTGTCACATCCCGATTTTAAAATAATATTCTTATGGGTTGTAAATAAACTAAGATTTTTCTCAGAGAAAGAGGGACTCAGCATTATGTTAATCAGGAAACGTTGGTAGTAAACTATTTTATGTTTGCAAATCTTTTCCCAATAGTGCCCTACATTTTCTCGAAGTAAGATGAAAATGTTTTTCATAATCATTGAAAATGTGTAATATAGTTATTCTTCCAAAGATATTACACATACAGTACAAAGTTAACCATATACAATGATAATACATAGATCGTTTTAACAAAAAAGAGAACAACTATTATTAATAGGAATTAAATTTTATCTCTGGAATACACAATTAAACAACTAGGCTGTTATCAACAAAAAATTAATTATTATTGAAATAATAATGACATATGATGACAGTATAAGCATAAAATACAAAGAAAAGTATAAATGTAACAGAAGGTAATCAAACCTCAAATAAATAGTCGAAGAAGATATGTATGAAGGAGAAGGCTGAAAAAAATAAAGTAAATATCATGGAGGTCGATTTGGTGATTGACTGTTAAAATGATCACAGGAAAATAGAAGAATAAACAAATCACAGATGGAGCTATATAAAAAGAAGAAAAAATAAGAATAAAGACCAACATAGAAAGTCATGGACAGAAATAAAATCATTTAGAAAAAAAGAATTGCTCATAAAAATAATTATTTTAATGAGTGTAGACAGATACGAGCTGGGAAGATACAGAAAGACCAAGTAATAAGAAAGTTTGGGGAAAAGATTAATGAGAATGGGCAAAACCTACTGAATTAAGTGAATAACAAGACATGCGCATTAAAAATCGGAGTTCTCAACATCTGGACGTACATAAATACACCTAGGAACAAAGATAAAAAAAACATAAAATCTATAATAGACTACATCATCACCCTACAGAATATTAATGGAAAAAACAAACGATGTAAGAGCTTTACGTAATAGTTTCTCTCCATAATAAGAGAAATTGTGGATGCCACACTTACACAATAACGAAGTTGATATGGTACGGTCATGTACTATTGAGTGAAGAACTCCCGCCAAAGTTGTGATGAACACTAGTTGTGAAGAGAAGCTAAAACCAGGTCCAAAATGTAGCTAAATAGAAGGACTTAATATCGAGACGAAAGAGAGAGGCATGCCATTTGGTGAGTGGATGGACAGGGGAAACTGGAGAATAGGAGGCAGACGTCGTAGAACGTTTTAAAACCCGATACTATATGTTTTCTAAACAATACGAAATGTTATTTTCTCCATCAATATGTTTGAAATAAAATATTGTACTTAACGATATGTGAACGTGTGAAAATATAATCTGTTTTAAAAATCTAGCTTAGAATTTTCTTTCATAAAGAAAATTGTTTAGATAATATCGATCAAGATTCTCTTGGTAAATGCAGTTTTAAATTGGCTTCCTTTGTTAGAGATTTAATAAGTTCCGTGGAAGAACTACTCAATGAGATTAAAAATGTGAGTGAAGAGATATAATTTTCTATCAAACATTCCTTCTTTCCAAATAAAAACGCCTGCAAATCATATCATTACTCCTTATTCAAATTACTGATCAGTAAATAAAAAAGATTTTTCTATGAAATTTATAGGAACTTTAACATTGCATATTTGTTTGTATTGTCGCGGTAAACAAAATACATGAAAATCTGGAATTGTAGCTGATGCTAAAAATTTGTTTTTTGTCATGTATTTAAAACTTTATTTTATAAATCGTTTTTAGAGTTCAGTACGGGACGGAAAAACGTTTATCAAGACCATTGAAAGTAATAAAACTTATTTTTTGATTTTCTACGTATGTGTACGCGTATCTATCTATCTGTTTATCCATCTAATCATCTATAAACATATATTACATTAATCTATTTACTTTTTTTATTACTAATTGATTATATTATTACAATACTTGTTAAAATTATCTCAATCTATTGGTTTGATGGTAGATTTTTGATTTTTTTTCCTAGATACCTTCTTCAAAAATATTTTAATATACTTTATATTAATTTTAAATCCAAATCCTTACATTTAATGTTTTCTTTGGTTTAAAGGTGTAATATTATTCCTTTATGTATATTAAATTAAATTTTCCTAGCTATTAGAACGTGTATAGGATTAAGACTTCACACGCTCATATGGTACTTACATATGGTTCTACACAATCCACTTTCGACTTTACTGTTTACTAGTTTCGAGCTTCGATACTATTAAAAGTTGGCAAAATATGTATATTGTATTTGGAAATAATTTTTGTATTTGTACATCTCTAGTTTTTGTGATATATATATATATATATATAGACACACACACATACACACACACACACACACACACACATACACATATATATATATATATATATATATATATATATATATATATATATATATATATATATATATATATCTGCTGATACGTATTCCTTCACGGATGGAAAAATATGATGAATTGTTACTATCTGGAGTACATCCGTTCATTCTGCAGTCCATAAATTCGCAGTTCCGACGTTTCGATAGAATCTCATCCAGCATTGACGAGGTGAACCCAACTACAGTAGAAGAGCGAGTGAAGAGCGCAGATAGCTCGGCTCATATATATAGAGGAATGAAGCCACGCCCATTGACGTCAATACACACACTGACGTCAATCCACAAACACCTGATCCAAACAATTACTCACATTCCTTTGCCTTTGTTCACCTTTCTGCCGATAAAATCTATCGATGACACACTTCCAAACTGCGGGCAAATTCAAAGTATCATCGCGTTTGTTAAGAGTCCCTTGCTTCTCTATTTCGATAGCCTCACGAATAATTCTAGTCCTGTAGTTTTCCACTTGAGCAATCTGTCGGCAAGATTGGAAATCAATGGTATGCCCTGTATCGTATTGGTGCCTGTACAGAGCCGACGTTTTCTGCTTGTTTTTAAGGCCCAGTTTGTGCTCCTCAAGCCTAGCTGAGATACGTCTGTTCGTTTGGCCAATGTACGATTTCTTACAAACTCCACAAGAAACGCTGTAAACACCATGGTTTTCCAAGAAATCTTATTTTTGGCGTTACCAAAAACCTGGTCGATAGTGAGGTAAGGTTTGTAAACGGAACGTAAACCATGCCTCCTAAAGAGTCTGCCAATCCTGTCAGTAGTTCTTTTAATAAAGGGCAGAACAACAGTACCAGCTTTCTCAGTCTCTTTTTCATCCACGTCAACAGGAAGGGCACTTTGGCGGTGTAACGCTTTATTAATGGCATATTCCTTATAGCCATTGCTTCTAAGCACCTCTCTCATAGTAATGAGTTCTTGGTCCCTCGAATCGATGTCTGTTAACTTGTGAGACCGAGAGAAGAGCGTGTCGGCGACAGCCTGGATCTGAGATGGGTGGTGATGTGACTCAGCGTTAGGATATCTATTGGTATGAGTCGGTTTTAGTAGAACTGTCGGTACCTGGGCGCGCCCACCCCTAAACTCGGCCGCTACGTAACCTAGGACTATAGGGGTAGTTTTGGATGATGATCAAGGTCATCCCGGCCGTGACCCTAGACCAAGGGGTGGTTTCGACCACGTTCAGGGGGGTAGGGGGTAGTTTTTCGAAAAAAAAAAAAAAAAAATCGGCCGCTACGTAACCTAGGACTATAGGGGTGGTTTCGGATGATGCTCAAGGTCGTCGTGACCCTGATCCAGGCCCCAGGGGTGGTTTTGAACACGTCTAGAGGGGTGGGGGGTAGTTTTTCGAAAAAAAAAATAAATTTCGGCCAACCAACCTAAGCTAGCCAAATTGTATCCAACCTAACCTAACCTAAGTGTTGGGGGTGACCTCGGCTACGTTCAGGACCATACCCGGGGGATGATCCGGGGGTGGAGTGGGGGTGGGGGGTAGTTTTCGAAAAAATTTTGGAAAATCGTGTCTTGACTGAAGGGGTAAGTCTAGAGTGCAATATCGCAAAGGTAGGGGTAGTTTTACCTAGGGGTAGTTTTCACAAAAAATACGAAAATGCCGAAAATCGATCGGTTGGATCAACAGACAGTACGGGATACGTGCAGAGGCTCTTTTGGACAGTTGCGGGGGTGGTTTCACCTAGGGGTAGTTTTTAAATAAAACACGAAAATGCCGAAAATCGATCGGGTTGATCGAAAGACCGTATATGGTATGGTTAAAGTCTATTATGGACCATTGCGGGGGTGGTTTCACCTGTGGGTTGTCTTCAGAATGCCAAAAATAATAGGCGGAATAGCTCCGGTGGAGGGGGTAACTTTTGGAAAGACTAATGGTTATCTGAAGTAAGGCCTCTTAGGTAGTGTAACCCAGGAATAGCTACGGTGGAGGGGTAACTTTTGGAAAGACCTAATGGTTACCTGATGACGTATCAGCGCTCGAGCAACTCTATGCAAGTAGTAGGCTCACCCTAACTATAGTGGTCTACCCAAAATGAATCGGGTGATGAGGGGCCCAGGGTAAACGACTGCCAAACTCAAAATTTGTCTATCCTACTAAATTAATAAACAATACACTCAGCCTTTAAGTAAAGCTACACAAGAGCAGGGCTAGGATGGTTGCTATACCAACTACCAAGACAAATACCCCCACCAAGTCCTAAGTAAAGCTACCACAGAGTTAGACCTTAGGTAAAGCTAACACGGAGCAAAGCCTCGTGTAAAAGCTATCCCGAAGCCAAGCCCTAGGTAAAGTAACCCAGGAACTAGACCTCCGGTAAAGCTACCACGGAGTTAAACCTTAGGTAAAGCTAACACGGAGCAAAGCCTCGTGTAAAAGCTATCCCGAAGCCTTGCCCTAGGTAAAGTAAACCAGGAACCAGACCATCGGTAAAGCTACCACAGAGTCGGAGCTTAGGTAAAGCTACCACAGAGTTAGACCTTAGGTAAAGCTAACACGGAGCAAAGCCTCGTGTAAAGGCTATCCCGAAGCCAGGCCCTAGGTAAAGTAACCCAGGAACTAGACCTCCGGTAAAGCTACCACAGAGTTAGACCTTAGGTAAAGCTAACACGGAGCAAAGCCTCGTGTAAAAGCTATCCCGAAGCCTTGCCCTAGGTAAAGTAAACCAGGAACCAGACCATCGGTAAAGCTACCACAGAGTCGGAGCTTAGGTAAAGCTACCACAGAGTTAGACCTCAGGTAAAGCTAACACGGAGCAAAGCCTCGTGTAAAAGCTATCCCGAAGCCTTGCCCTAGGTAAAGAAACCCAGGAACCAGACCATCGGTAAAGCTACCACGGAGTCGGGGCCTAAGTAAAGCTACCATGGAGTTAGACCATAGGTAAAGCAAACACGGAGCAAGGACACAGGTAAAAGCCATCTCGAAGCCTGCCGATAGGTAAAGTAACCCAGGATTCAAGCATCAAGTGGGGGTGGCTATCAAATAATATATGAAATTACCAAAAAATGATCGGTTAGTTCAAACGACCAACGACCTAGATAGAGTTCAAATAGTCAACAAGCTGAATCAACCAATCACAACGCAGGGGCCCGGTAGGCCTACGTAAACGGTCAATGTAAGACGAGAAGGCCTATATAACGTGTTAAACCAATATATATGACAGCCCACATAATGTGTTAAACAAATATGCAAGCCTACATACATACTATGCTAGGCCGACACACTATGTCGGTAAATCACCGGCCAAAGCCTATATGAACTGAGATAGTTTCACCTCATATATCAGGCAGAACCACGGGCAGGCAACCGTATAATATGGGGAGTACTATAAGGTATAGCTAAACCAATATATACGATAGCCCACATAATGTGTTAAACAAATACGCAAGCTTGCATACATACTATGCTAGGCCTACATACATGAATCCCTAAATGCGCCTACTATGTCGGTAAATCACTGGCCACAGCCTATATGAACTGAGATAGTTTCACCTCATATATCAGGTAGAAGCTGGCAATCGTATAATATAGGAAGTACTATAAGGTACATCTACCAATGCATAACCTATCAAGCCCACGTAAAGATATAATATATCTGATGACGTACGAGCGACATGCGCACCTATAACCAGAGTGGCCTACCCCTAAATAACATAGAAGAAGTAAGGATATGGACAGATAGGAGAAGCAAGGACCTGGACCGATAAAAAGAGCAAACACCTGGACAGATAGAAGAAGCAAGGACCTGTACCGATGGAAGAAGCAAGTACATGGACTGATAGAAGAAGCAAGGACCTGGACCGATAAAAGAAACAAGCACCTGGGCAGATAGAAGAAGCAGGTACTTGGACAGATAGTAGAAGTAAGCACCTGGACAGACAGAAGAACCCAAGGCCTACATATATAATCAGAAATCAATGTAAATAATCAAATAGCCCCAATGGATATATCCTATAGCTGCAAATGTATCTAGATATAAAAGTATATATGGAGAAACACTAATAAAGAGGCCCATCACAAAACGTGAATAAATATATGTTATAAAACGATCCTAAAACGGTGCTAAACCAACATGCATGCTATCATACATATTCGTATATACCGTGTTAAGCCTACAAACGTGATAGTCCACATAATGTGTTAAACAAATATGCATGTAAACCTGCATACATACTATGCTAAGCCGACTTACATGGGCCTACTATGTCGGTAAACCGCCGGCCAAGGCCTATATGATCCAAGCTATTTTCACCTTGTCTATCAGGTAGAACCTGGCAACCGTATAATAGGGGAAGTACTATATGGTATAGCTAACAATGCATAGCCTATCACGCCCATCACGGTCAACAAATATTACAATATAAGGTAAGTCGCGCAACCTCTATACATACAGTGCTAAGCCAACATTCAGGCATATATACTATGTTAAAACAGCGTGCAATATACTCTAAATAGCCAAATATACGTTGTTAAACCAATATGCAGGTTAACCTATATACATCCCGTTACCCGCATAGGCCTATATAATATGTTAAGCCTGTATAAGTGATTGCCCTTATAGTGTGTTCAATAAATATGCGTGTAAACCAAATAAATACTCTGGTAAGCCAACATGTATGCTATCATAGATAGGCGTATATACTATGTTAGGCCTGGATACGTGATTGCCCCATATAGTGTGTTAAACAAATATGCGTGTAAACCAAATAAATACTATGCTAAGCCAACATGCATGCTATCATACTATGTTAGGCCTACATAATATGTTAAACATATATGTGTGTGCAAGCTTGCATAGATATTATGCTAAGAAGACATGGGCCTGAACACATTATATCCGGTGCATAGTTTAGCTTACGGTCATCACACACTATCCTACAAGCTGCCCACAAAATACCTGATACATAGCCCGGATAATCATTAACACATAGTAGGCCCCAACACATAATATCCGGTGCATAGCCTAGCTAAATAAGCATAAACTCCCCAAAATTGGCATATCAATTATGTATGGTCTAGATATAGTCACACATGTCATTTCAAAAGGCAGCTGGAAAGAAACACTAGCCTGGCTAATCATTAACACATAGTAGGCCCCAACACATAATCTCCAGTGCATAGCCAGGCTAATGTTCATCATGTAGTACCCAATGCATAGCTTGAGTATGGTTTAACAAACAGTGTCCAAAGCATAGCTTGACTATGATTATCACATGAGTAGGTTGATTACAAACTAACACATAATAATCATTGCATAGTCTGGTTAATGGTTATTAAATAGTACCCGTTGCATAGCTAGGCTAATGATTAACACATAGTACCCGATGCATAGTCTGACTAGGGTAAACACATGGTATCCGAGGTATAGATTGACTAATGGTTAACACATGGTATACAAAGCATAGCTAGGCTAGCGAATAACTAGTGGTTAGTTTGACTATGGATAACACACACAGTATCCGATGCGTAGCTTAGCTAACGGATAACACATAGTAACCTATGCTTAGCCTGACTAGGGCTAACACATATCCGATGAATGGCTCGACTAAGGCCAACACACAGTATCCGATGAACAACTTAGGATCGAATATGACGTCATCCAGGGCGGAGATGGTGGCTATGTTGATACCGTGATGGACAGTGTAGGCTAGATCAAATAACCAGCGTTTCAACCAAACTACTGTCTTACGCTAAGTTTAACCAACCAACATACGCGAAGTTCAAACGAACAGCATTGACACCAAGTCCAAATAGGCTATGGCGGCTATGCCCAGATCAACGTATCAGCTAATCAAAATGAAAAACTTACGCTAATCAACCAACATCTACACCGAGGTCAAATGGGTTATGGTTAGCGAAGGCACTGGCAAAAGCTTTAAGCCTTAGACATAATTATAGCTATCAACGCATACCAAAATAGCTATGCAGAAACCGTCAAGGCCATTACACATATTGTCCAGGTATGTTCTCCATCAAACCGATACTTTAGACATCATCTCTGTAAAACAGCTAACAAATTATACTCTACCACAATAGGTATGTCAAAACTGTTACCGACTCCTAATCTAAGACAGTGGTTACGTAACGCCCTTTATCAATTTAAGACCTTAAGCGATATCTTCGTAAAGACAGCCACAATAGTTACGTTAGAGCTACCGCTGCTCACCTTACCATAATAGCTACGTACAGACGGTTAATATTGTATAACCTATCACAAGACTTATGTAAAAACAGCTAGGCATAACCTGTCACACAATAACTGCGTAAAGGCAGCTAACAAGGCCTACCCCATTAAAATAGCTACGAAAAGATAACATCCAATACATACCCTATCATATTAGCTATGTAAAGACAATAAATGCGTAAAGGCAGCTAACAATGACTACCCCATTAAAATAGCTACGAAAAGATAACAACCAATACATAACCTATCATAATAGCTGTGTAAAGACAGCTAAAGATGCATAACCTAACTCAGTAATGATTGCTATTAAATAATGAACCATTACACTAGCCACGTAAAGACAGCTACCAACACCACAATAGCTACGTAAAAACAGTTATCGATCCGTGACCAAGATAATACTTACGTAAGATCTATATCAGTGCTAAGACATTGGCTCCGTAAGGAAAACCTACCACTTCATGAACTACGACAACAGCAAGGTGTGGACGGCTACCAATACATTACTTATCACAGCTACCAACACATAACTCGTCACACTAGCTAAGTAAATAGCGCTACGATTGAATAGCCTATCACACAGGCTAATTGAGGGTCACTAACTAAACCATAACAATATCTCTGTACATGGCAGATGGCGTGATGATCCTCATCTTTATCGCACACCTAACAGTAGGTTAGAAGCACTCTGGCTAGCTTAGGTTAGTGGGTTGAAAATAATTTTTTCTAAAAACTACCCCTCTAGACGTGGTTGAACACCCAACCGTAGGTTAGGTTAGAAGCACTCTGGCTAGCTTAGGTTAGTGGGTTGAAAATAATTTTTTTCTAAAAACTACCCCTCTAGACGTGGTTGAACCCTCCCCCAAGGCTACGATCAAGGTCACATCGACCGCCTGCATCATCCAAAACCACCCCTAACTTCTACAACCACATGTCAGTGATGCCCGTGATGGAGATACGACCAACCGTTGAAAGTTAGGGGTGGTTTTGGATGATGCAGGCGGCCGATGTGACCTTGATCGTAGCCTTGGGGGAGGGTTCAACCACGTCTAGAGGGGTAGTTTTTAGAAAAAAATTATTTTCAACCCACTAACCTAAGCTAGCCAGAGTGCTTCTAACCTAACCTACGGTTGGGTGTTCAACCACGTCTAGAGGGGTAGTTTTTAGAAAAAATTATTTTCAACCCACTAACCTAAGCTAGCCAGAGTGCTTCTAACCTACTGTTAGGTGTGCGATAAAGATGAGGATCATCACGCCATCTGCCATGTACAGAGATATTGTTATGGTTTAGTTAGTGACCCTCAATTAGCCTGTGTGATAGGCTATTCAATCGTAGCGCTATTTACTTAGCTAGTGTGACGAGTTATGTGTTGGTAGCTGTGATAAGTAATGTATTGGTAGCCGTCCACACCTTGCTGTTGTCGTAGTTCATGAAGTGGTAGGTTTTCCTTACGGAGCCAATGTCTTAGCACTGATAAAGATCTTACGTAAGTATTATCTTGGTCACGGATCGATAACTGTTTTTACGTAGCTATTGTGGTGTTGGTAGCTGTCTTTACGTGGCTAGTGTAATGGTTCATTATTTAATAGCAATCATTACTGAGTTAGGTTATGCATCTTTAGCTGTCTTTACACAGCTATTATGATAGGTTATGTATTGGTTGTTATCTTTTCGTAGCTATTTTAATGGGGTAGGCATTGTTAGCTGCCTTTACGCATTTATTGTCTTTACATAGCTAATATGATAGGGTATGTATTGGATGTTATCTTTTCGTAGCTATTTTAATGGGGTAGGCCTTGTTAGCTGCCTTTACGCAGTTATTGTGTGACAGGTTATGCCTAGCTGTTTTTACATAAGTCTTGTGATAGGTTATACAATATTAACCGTCTGTACGTAGCTATTATGGTAAGGTGAGCAGCGGTAGCTCTAACGTAACTATTGTGGCTGTCTTTACGAAGATATCGCTTAAGGTCTTAAATTGATAAAGGGCGTTACGTAACCACTGTCTTAGATTAGGAGTCGGTAACAGTTTTGACATACCTATTGTGGTAGAGTATAATTTGTTAGCTGTTTTACAGAGATGATGTCTAAAGTATCGGTTTGATGGAGAACATACCTGGACAATATGTGTAATGGCCTTGACGGTTTCTGCATAGCTATTTTGGTATGCGTTGATAGCTATAATTATGTCTAAGGCTTAAAGCTTTTGCCAGTGCCTTCGCTAACCATAACCCATTTGACCTCGGTGTAGATGTTGGTTGATTAGCGTAAGTTTTTCATTTTGATTAGCTGATACGTTGATCTGGGCATAGCCGCCATAGCCTATTTGGACTTGGTGTCAATGCTGTTCGTTTGAACTTCGCGTATGTTGGTTGGTTAAACTTAGCGTAAGACAGTAGTTTGGTTGAAACGCTGGTTATTTGATCTAGCCTACACTGTCCATCACGGTATCAACATAGCCACCATCTCCGCCCTGGATGACGTCATATTCGATCCTAAGTTGTGCATCGGATACTGTGTGTTGGCCTTAGTCGAGCCATTCATCGGATATGTGTTAGCCCTAGTCAGGCTAAGCATAGGTTACTATGTGTTATCCGTTAGCTAAGCTACGCATCGGATACTGTGTGTGTTATCCATAGTCAAACTAACCACTAGTTATTCGCTAGCCTAGCTATGCTTTGTATACCATGTGTTAACCATTAGTCAATCTATACCTCGGATACCATGTGTTTACCCTAGTCAGACTATGCATCGGGTACTATGTGTTAATCATTAGCCTAGCTATGCAACGGGTACTATTTAATAACCATTAACCAGACTATGCAATGATTATTATGTGTTAGTTTGTAATCAACCTACTCATGTGATAATCATAGTCAAGCTATGCTTTGGACACTGTTTGTTAAACCATACTCAAGCTATGCATTGGGTACTACATGATGAACATTAGCCTGGCTATGCACTGGAGATTATGTGTTGGGGCCTACTATGTGTTAATGATTAGCCAGGCTAGTGTTTCTTTCCAGCTGCCTTTTGAAATGACATGTGTGACTATATCTAGACCATACATAATTGATATGCCAATTTTGGGGAGTTTATGCTTATTTAGCTAGGCTATGCACCGGATATTATGTGTTGGGGCCTACTATGTGTTAATGATTATCCGGGCTATGTATCAGGTATTTTGTGGGCAGCTTGTAGGATAGTGTGTGATGACCGTAAGCTAAACTATGCACCGGATATAATGTGTTCAGGCCCATGTCTTCTTAGCATAATATCTATGCAAGCTTGCACACACATATATGTTTAACATATTATGTAGGCCTAACATAGTATGATAGCATGCATGTTGGCTTAGCATAGTATTTATTTGGTTTACACGCATATTTGTTTAACACACTATATGGGGCAATCACGTATCCAGGCCTAACATAGTATATACGCCTATCTATGATAGCATACATGTTGGCTTACCAGAGTATTTATTTGGTTTACACGCATATTTATTGAACACACTATAAGGGCAATCACTTATACAGGCTTAACATATTATATAGGCCTATGCGGGTAACGGGATGTATATAGGTTAACCTGCATATTGGTTTAACAACGTATATTTGGCTATTTAGAGTATATTGCACGCTGTTTTAACATAGTATATATGCCTGAATGTTGGCTTAGCACTGTATGTATAGAGGTTGCGCGACTTACCTTATATTGTAATATTTGTTGACCGTGATGGGCGTGATAGGCTATGCATTGTTAGCTATACCATATAGTACTTCCCCTATTATACGGTTGCCAGGTTCTACCTGATAGACAAGGTGAAAATAGCTTGGATCATATAGGCCTTGGCCGGCGGTTTACCGACATAGTAGGCCCATGTAAGTCGGCTTAGCATAGTATGTATGCAGGTTTACATGCATATTTGTTTAACACATTATGTGGACTATCACGTTTGTAGGCTTAACACGGTATATACGAATATGTATGATAGCATGCATGTTGGTTTAGCACCGTTTTAGGATCGTTTTATAACATATATTTATTCACGTTTTGTGATGGGCCTCTTTATTAGTGTTTCTCCATATATACTTTTATATCTAGATACATTTGCAGCTATAGGATATATCCATTGGGGCTATTTGATTATTTACATTGATTTCTGATTATATATGTAGGCCTTGGGTTCTTCTGTCTGTCCAGGTGCTTACTTCTACTATCTGTCCAAGTACCTGCTTCTTCTATCTGCCCAGGTGCTTGTTTCTTTTATCGGTCCAGGTCCTTGCTTCTTCTATCAGTCCATGTACTTGCTTCTTCCATCGGTACAGGTCCTTGCTTCTTCTATCTGTCCAGGTGTTTGCTCTTTTTATCGGTCCAGGTCCTTGCTTCTCCTATCTGTCCATATCCTTACTTCTTCTATGTTATTTAGGGGTAGGCCACTCTGGTTATAGGTGCGCATGTCGCTCGTACGTCATCAGATATATTATATCTTTACGTGGGCTTGATAGGTTATGCATTGGTAGATGTACCTTATAGTACTTCCTATATTATACGATTGCCAGCTTCTACCTGATATATGAGGTGAAACTATCTCAGTTCATATAGGCTGTGGCCAGTGATTTACCGACATAGTAGGCGCATTTAGGGATTCATGTATGTAGGCCTAGCATAGTATGTATGCAAGCTTGCGTATTTGTTTAACACATTATGTGGGCTATCGTATATATTGGTTTAGCTATACCTTATAGTACTCCCCATATTATACGGTTGCCTGCCCGTGGTTCTGCCTGATATATGAGGTGAAACTATCTCAGTTCATATAGGCTTTGGCCGGTGATTTACCGACATAGTGTGTCGGCCTAGCATAGTATGTATGTAGGCTTGCATATTTGTTTAACACATTATGTGGGCTGTCATATATATTGGTTTAACACGTTATATAGGCCTTCTCGTCTTACATTGACCGTTTACGTAGGCCTACCGGGCCCCTGCGTTGTGATTGGTTGATTCAGCTTGTTGACTATTTGAACTCTATCTAGGTCGTTGGTCGTTTGAACTAACCGATCATTTTTTGGTAATTTCATATATTATTTGATAGCCACCCCCACTTGATGCTTGAATCCTGGGTTACTTTACCTATCGGCAGGCTTCGAGATGGCTTTTACCTGTGTCCTTGCTCCGTGTTTGCTTTACCTATGGTCTAACTCCATGGTAGCTTTACTTAGGCCCCGACTCCGTGGTAGCTTTACCGATGGTCTGGTTCCTGGGTTTCTTTACCTAGGGCAAGGCTTCGGGATAGCTTTTACACGAGGCTTTGCTCCGTGTTAGCTTTACCTGAGGTCTAACTCTGTGGTAGCTTTACCTAAGCTCCGACTCTGTGGTAGCTTTACCGATGGTCTGGTTCCTGGTTTACTTTACCTAGGGCAAGGCTTCGGGATAGCTTTTACACGAGGCTTTGCTCCGTGTTAGCTTTACCTAAGGTCTAACTCTGTGGTAGCTTTACCGGAGGTCTAGTTCCTGGGTTACTTTACCTAGGGCCTGGCTTCGGGATAGCCTTTACACGAGGCTTTGCTCCGTGTTAGCTTTACCTAAGGTCTAACTCTGTGGTAGCTTTACCTAAGCTCCGACTCTGTGGTAGCTTTACCGATGGTCTGGTTCCTGGTTTACTTTACCTAGGGCAAGGCTTCGGGATAGCTTTTACACGAGGCTTTGCTCCGTGTTAGCTTTACCTAAGGTCTAACTCTGTGGTAGCTTTACCGGAGGTCTAGTTCCTGGGTTACTTTACCTAGGGCCTGGCTTCGGGATAGCCTTTACACGAGGCTTTGCTCCGTGTTAGCTTTACCTAAGGTCTAACTCTGTGGTAGCTTTACCTAAGCTCCGACTCTGTGGTAGCTTTACCGATGGTCTGGTTCCTGGTTTACTTTACCTAGGGCAAGGCTTCGGGATAGCTTTTACACGAGGCTTTGCTCCGTGTTAGCTTTACCTAAGGTTTAACTCCGTGGTAGCTTTACCGGAGGTCTAGTTCCTGGGTTACTTTACCTAGGGCTTGGCTTCGGGATAGCTTTTACACGAGGCTTTGCTCCGTGTTAGCTTTACCTAAGGTCTAACTCTGTGGTAGCTTTACTTAGGACTTGGTGGGGGTATTTGTCTTGGTAGTTGGTATAGCAACCATCCTAGCCCTGCTCTTGTGTAGCTTTACTTAAAGGCTGAGTGTATTGTTTATTAATTTAGTAGGATAGACAAATTTTGAGTTTGGCAGTCGTTTACCCTGGGCCCCTCATCACCCGATTCATTTTGGGTAGACCACTATAGTTAGGGTGAGCCTACTACTTGCATAGAGTTGCTCGAGCGCTGATACGTCATCAGGTAACCATTAGGTCTTTCCAAAAGTTACCCCTCCACCGTAGCTATTCCTGGGTTACACTACCTAAGAGGCCTTACTTCAGATAACCATTAGTCTTTCCAAAAGTTACCCCCTCCACCGGAGCTATTCCGCCTATTATTTTTGGCATTCTGAAGACAACCCACAGGTGAAACCACCCCCGCAATGGTCCATAATAGACTTTAACCATACCATATACGGTCTTTCGATCAACCCGATCGATTTTCGGCATTTTCGTGTTTTATTTAAAAACTACCCCTAGGTGAAACCACCCCCGCAACTGTCCAAAAGAGCCTCTGCACGTATCCCGTACTGTCTGTTGATCCAA
>JBAIZL010000001.1:109430349-109612849 GCA_036971475.1 Prosapia bicincta | reverse complement strand
AAAGAAATAAATTCTTAGAATTTATTTCCAGCAGGATATCAAAATTAATTACAAATTTGAAGCTTTGAAGAATATAAATTTGAACTCAGTTCCAAGGTTTTCCTAGCGTAACCATTATAACTGAAGTTCCATGTCATCCAAACAAGTTATATCTCACAATGGGGTGTAATTAACGAAGCATAATATTGCATTGAAACTCTCTCCTCTGCGCGCAAAATGCATCGCAAACAGATTATTAATAAAAAGTATATTTTGCGAGATATAAAGATAGAAATAAGCAAGGCTCTTACGCTCCTTTAATTACATTAACGTGACGGAATTAATTATTTTGTTTTTACAAATATCAATAATTTCTTTATTTAACATGACATAATTATCAATAACAGTTTTCAATACGCGAGGAAACGTTCAACCCGATTACCGTTTATGTTTTATAGATCAAATCAGACTTAAATTATAATTTGGAACTGGAGATCTTTTATAAAATAGGCCTGATACGATCAGTGTAAGGGCAATATCAAACATTTTCGTTACAAATGTTTCAAACATGGAAATATGCAAGTTTTTTATGAGTTAAATATATCCACTTATAAATTATTTTTAATTTACTATGATTTTTATCGAATTCTGTGCAACAAAAATGTTGCCTGCTTATTCGCAATTGAAACACATAATATAATATTATAGTATAATATTATTTCTTATGTTCAATATTATTTAGGGTCACTAGAGATGAAGAAGGTGAGAAGCAATATAAAAAACTTCCTCTCTTCATGCTAACTTTTAGTCCCAGAACTGAAATGAAAAGGATTTATGAAATCAGATACATCTGTAACATGAAGATCTCAATTGAAGCGTTGAGAATAAATAAAATGATTCCTCAGTGCAAGAGATGCCAAGGGTTCGGGCACACACAAAACTTCTGTAACAAAACTCACAGATGTGTTAAATGTGCAGGCAAGCACCCTACTATAGATTGTACGAAACCTAGAAATGTAGAAGCCAAATGTGCTAATTGTGGAAGTAACCACCCGGCCAACTACAGGGGATGTGAAGTACCAATCAAACTCCAACAAATGCGTCAAAAGCTCATCAAAAAACCAGTACACACTGAAACAGCAGGAAACGCGGCAAGGAAACAGAAACTGACAGACCCAAGAACTGCCAAAAACCTGACTTATGCCCAAGCACTGAGCAGCAACAGACAAAGTACAAAAGAGCAAAACATCACTACTAATCAAAACACCAACAGCAATGAGGTGCTGAGTATGATGAAAAGCATGATGCAGAAGTTTGAGACCTTAGAGAGATCAAACAGAACGCTATCAAACAAATTAAATGCCCTCGGGAGTAGGATTCCAGCCAATAAAAACAAATCCAAAAAATAAGTATGGATCATACAAACATACGTATTGGTACCTGGGATGCAAACGGCATTCTAAACAGCAAGAAGAATTCTCACTCTACCTTTATGAAAATAAAATTGACATCTGTTTCATCTCAGAGACTCATCTCTCTAACCAACAATACATTGAAATAAATGGATATATTACCCACCATACCACTCACCCAGACAATCGGGCACATGGAGGAAGTGCAATCTTCATCAAAAACAACCTGAAGTACAATGAGGATCTCAACATTCGAAAAGAGGAAGCTCAGTTGACTGTGTTAAGCATTTCGTCAATGAAACAAAACTTCAAAGTGGGAGCAGTCTACTTCCCCCCGAAACATAACCTAAAAGAAGACGATTACACAATGATAATCCGACATCTAGGAGAGAGATTCGTCCTTGGAGGCGATTTTAACGCCAAACATTCCCTATGGGGTTCCCGATTGGATAATACAAAAGGGAGAGAACTTAAAAATGCAATAGAAAAAACTGGATGTAAAGTACATTCAACTGGGAAACCGACCTACTGGTCTACAGACAGAAACAAGACCCCAGACGTTCTGGATTTCTTCATAACCAGAAATTTTGCGGCAAATTTCATTACCTTGGAGGACAGCTATGACTTGGACTCGGATCACTCATCGATCATCATGACATTGAGCGAAACTATCATCAAAAAGCCAGCGAAACCGACTTTATGCAATAAAACTACGGATTGGGAAAGTTTTAAATTACAACTGGATCAGGGAATTACCCTCGACATTGACCTGTCTACTGGGGATCATCTTGACGAGGCGGTGACAAAATTTACCAGTCTTATTCAACAAGCAGTGTGGGATAACACTAGAACAATTACTCATAAAACACCTGGATACAACTACCCTATGGAAGTAAGAAACCTAGTAAAGAACAAAAGAAGAACCAGGCAAAAATGGCAGCGTACAAGAGATCCCGTCGTTAAAAATCATCTCAATAGAGAATCCCAACAAATCAAAAGATTGATCCACCAACTGAGAGAAGACTCTGCAAACTCCTTCCTCGAGAATCTGTCTGCAGACAAAAACACTAACTATTCCCTCTGGAAAACAACGAGAAGAATGAAAAGGAAAATCCATCATGTACCACCCATCTTGAAAGAGAACAATGAATGGGCAAGGTCGGACCAAGAAAAAGCTAACACGTTTGGAGATCATCTTGAAAACATCTTCAAGCCGAATGAAGCCACGAATGAAGAAGAACTTCACCTAAACACTAATAATCAGTCTAAAATTATTAAAAAAGTGACATTACAAGAGCTTAAACGAGAACTAAAATACAACTTGAACCCAAAGAAAGCACCAGGTTACGATTTAATCACAGGACTAGTGCTGAAAAAACTGACAACAAAAGGAATAAAAATGTTTTTATTATTAATTAATGCGTCCCTTAGACTTATGCACGTCCCTGCAACATGGAAAGTGGCGGAGATGATCATGATCCTGAAACCCGGCAAAACAGCAACAGAGGTCAAGTCGTACAGGCCGATATCACTTCTACCCATAATGTCAAAACTCTTTGAAAAGCTGCTTCTCAACAGGCTTAAACCTATCATCGTGGAAAAGAACTTACTGCCCGACCATCAATTTGGATTCAGGCGAGGACACTCTACGGTGGAACAGGTGCATCGACTAATTGACATCATTGAAAAAGCACTGGAAGGTGAGGAGGTCTGCTCGATTGTTTTCCTGGATGTTTCACAAGCCTTCGATAAAGTTTGGCATGAAGGCTTGATTCACAAACTCAACATGTTTCTGCCAGCCCAGTTTGTGAATCTACTGAAATCGTACATATCGAACAGACTGTTTCGAGTAAACCACGAATCTACGTATTCTGACTTCAAGGAAATACAAGCTGGAGTCCCACAAGGCAGCGTATTGGGACCAATCCTGTACTTGCTGTACACCAGTGATCTTCCGCAAATAGCCAACGTCATCACGGCCACTTTCGCAGACGACACAGCAAACGCAGCGACAGCGAAAACTGTTCAAGAATCGACAACACGCTTACAAAGATCAAACGATTCAGTTGAGGCTTGGACCAAGAAATGGCGCATCAAACTCAACGACCAGAAGGCAGTCCATGTGAACTTTACAAACAAGAGGATCCCAAACCCTCAGAGGCTCGAAATGAATGGAAGTGTTATCCCATATCATGATTCAGCTAAATATCTCGGCATGAATCTTGATGCAAAAGCCAAATGGGTCGAGCATGTCAAAATAAAACTCACAGAACTCCAGACTCGCTACAGGCAAATGTATTGGCTACTCGGTCGAAATTCACGGGTATCAATATACAACAAGCTATTGGTATATAACCAAATCCTCAAACCGGTTTGGACGTATGGTATACAGCTTTGGGGCTGTGCCAGCAAATGTCACATACAAGGGATACAACGCTTCCAGAACAAAGTACTAAGAAACATCGCCAACGCTCCTTGGTATGTGCGTAACAGTGACTTGCATTGCGATCTTGGTGTACCCATGGTCGAGGAAGTCATAAAACAGAACGCCATGAAACACGTAAATCGGCTCACTCAACACGAAAATCCTGAGGCACTGAGACTTCTCGACAACAACCACCTGACAAGACGACTCAAAAGGACAAAACCATTTGAACTCGTTGAACGACAAGAGTGACAACAATGCTCTTCCTCACGCCGGTTGGCTTCCAACATCAAACAAGATACAATAGAAATCCATGGATTCTTTGTAATAAAAGCTAAAATCTAATTATCAAATGTAAATTAATGGTTGGTCAGAAATGACCAGTTTTAATAATAAAAAAAAAAAAAAAATGTTCAATATTAAATTTGTAGAACTGCTTTATCACTGACACTCTAATATACTGAAACTAGTATCCTACTTAGTATAATTGCAAGTCTATTTTTGAGAGGTGATTAATTACAGTGATCTCGTTTACGAGCTTTTTGGAAAACTCACTCTCACTCTCTCTCACTCACACACTCCCTCTCTTTTTATGTATATGTATGTATATATATATATATATATATATATTGGTGTATATGTGTGTGTGTGTGTGTGTGTGTATGTGTGTGTGTGTCTGTGTGTGTGTGTGTGTGTGTGTGTGTGTGTGTGTGTGTGTGTGTGTGTGTGTGTGTGTGTGTGTGTGTGTGTGTGTGTGTGTGTGTATGTTGGGGTAGTCTTAATTGATATTCTTTTGACAATACGTTTTTAGTCCCTAGCTTTCGTTTTTTATTGGTGGAAACGTTTTCATCTTTAGCTATCAAACTCTCAGTCTGAAAAATGCTAAAATTTCAAAGTATTCAGATCTCTCACATGTCTTTCCCAAGACTATGAAACGTGATGTAGTCCAAAGGTTGAAGATTTTACCACGTTAAAAACAACATATACAAGGTCCATAGCAATTTAATTTAAAAAAGCTTAGGTGAATTAATTTCTAGCATTTCTAACACTAGGCAAAAAAATAACAAGATGTAATACTTTTTATATTTTACATTAAAATATAGAACTAACTTTTTATAAGCATACGTTTTACTTTAATTATTCGCCAGAGAGCTTCATCCTAGCGTCCCCGCTCGTTAAATGTATCTCACGGTATGGCTTAGTCAGGGAATGAGTAATTTTATTGAAATCCTCTCCACCGCATGCAAGGTGCATCGCCGACAGTTTAATTATAAAAACTAAGCCTTGTAGGATTAAAGCATATAATGTCGTAAGTTATAACCGAGGAAATTCAAATGAGGTTTATATTTCTACCGCTATACTGTGGCTTCCCGCTGTACCGAATTTTGCCACAATACGTTCATTATTTTAATCTAAGGCAAGTAATATACTTTGTTTTTAAGTTAGTTCCTACTAAAATGCAAGTTTTATTTTAGTTTTTATTTACTTTATAAGTAAAATTAATATAAATATGTATATAAATGTCAGAATAACAATATTAAGTGGCAAAATAGAAAGCGAATATCCTTGAGATTTCCGATTGTTTTGTTACTATTTATACACTTTTTTTCGTCGATTGCATTGTGTTGTAGTTTCTTTTAGTTTACCTTTCGCATTGTCCGTTTGTGAAGCAAGCTTTAATACCGTTTAGCCAGTTTGTTTGTTTATTTTATTCTTTTCATTAATATTTAATTAGAGCATTATTTATGATATGGTGTCGCAACCATGACAACAATTTAAGGGTGTACAATTGAGGTACTCACAGTACTTCTGAAGATGGCTACCCTTTAACAGAAATGTACCTTAAGTGTTATAGTGAATAAATGAATTTAATTACTGTTATTAGGTGCTTCAGAGTAGTGGATGATACTTGATCCTCATATAGTTTTTTTCAAATAATTCGTTACGTAAATTTAATAAAATAATTTTAGTTTTACATGGGAGAAAAACCTTTCACAAAAGGAGCAAGGTATGCAATATAGTACTTTCGTCCCATTTGGTTTAAAATAGGTAATAACATTTATCATAAAACAGGTGCTTTCATATTATAGGCTTTGTGATAGAACAGCTGTTTTAACGCCTAGTTTGTGGTTCATTATTTGTAATATTTAAAATTATTTAATAAAAAGTAACTAAAGTGAAATTTTCTTTCTTAGTATAAGTAGGAATTGACTCTAATTTGTATTTAATATTACTTGTTTTTTTGTACATAATTACGGTTTTACTAAATATAAAGCTAATTTATGTTATACATTGTCAATATTAAGGAATTGATTCTAGTTATTAGTTTAAAGCCCACAGTTGAACAAAGGTTTACCATTATTAGGTGTTTAAATAAATAAATTTCAAAGACACCTCTGCAACTGACAAATGTCAAATTTTCCCAGTTACAGGGTAAATACTTTAGGTAAAGTTTTGAGTGGGAGGGGAACATTTAATATATTACAGTCAGACGGGTGTTTTGACAAATGTACTTTTTGAAATTATTTCTTGAAAAATATATACCATTTGTATCCATTATTTCATTTATCCGGGAGATATTAAATAGTCGTACATCTTGAGTTGTCGGAGTGATCTTTGTGGCAAGAGCTAAGATGGATTGCCTTCTGAAGTGATCCGTCATTCGCCACTATGAGCTGCAAACTCTCTTACTTACATTTAACCAACCTTTATTAATTCTATTACTTGCTACAAAATTATACTCACGCAGAGTGAAACGATATCATTGTTACGCATAAAGTAATCCAAATGTAACTTGTAACACTATAAACCTGTCTTTAATTGTTGACAAATTCTAATAAGTTTACCAATTGCTTGATTAGTTTAGTAAATCTATCAATATTTTTCAGGTAGAGATAAACGTAAAGGAATTATTTTTATACATGTTATTAATATAATATAACGATAAGAATAATGTGAGTCATATATTATAAATTGCGTATTTTCAGTTCTCTATTTCATTTATTAAGATATATATATTATATTTTACTTACACTAGTATCATAATAAAATGTAATATAATTTCGTAAGCGGAATTGTGTGAGAAAGATTTTGGGAACTCGGAAGGTCGTACAGAGCTGGGGGATAGCTCAAATTAAAGGTATTGACAAGAAGGAGCAGGGAGAATGTTTTTCTCAATTTACATTAATAGGGTTTGAGAAATTTAGAGTTACCAAAATTCCCCATAAGATATACATTGCAATGACAAACAGATGATTATGATTAATATACTTATCGGTTATGTTATAGATTAGGTTATACTATGTGTAAAAATATAGTAGGGCCTATATACGGAAATTTTGTTAGGAAAAACATGAATTATATTAAATTTAATTTGTATTAAAAAATAAAAACGTTATACAAAAATTTAAAATTTGTTCCAATATGATTACAAGCCTCTAGTATATATTTATTTCAGAATTACGCCATATATTTCAAATATACGTGCACCATGGCATACGCATCCTGTGAGATATGTATCAATTTTGATTATGTCAATCAAAAACAGTATGTTTTCATTTCACAACTCGAACACATTTATCCCAAAAATTTGCTATAATTTATGAAACGTTACCTTTGCCAATAATTTCATTTCAACTATAAACTGTAAACACGTGATGTGCTATGACTTTGGCTATTTTATGCTACTCACACTATTATGTTATCATTTTAGCTCTATAGCAATATAGATTAAGTGCATGTTAGTATCAAATTTCATAAACTAAATCCAACAGAAAAATGTTTTGACTTCAACTCTAGGATTATCTGAGTTATTTTTCAATGACATTTGTAATTTTATCTATATTGATACGATATCAATTTTATAATGTGATTTTCTACAACACGCTCTTTCTCTTGTACCATTTATATTTGGACCATTTAGCTTAATTTTCTAAAAAATTACATCATTCTACCTTATAAATATGATTCATTAATATTTTGGAATAATTTTAGTATTTTACATCAATGTGAAAACATGAATAGTACAGTGAATAGTAAATTTAGGTTCGGTAGTGAAAGGAATAAAGTTTTACTCTATTTGTGGAGAGCGCAGAAGTAATTGAAATATGTATAAATTAATACAAAACTACTGTTTAGTTTTCGGATATTGATTGCTGCGTTATTAGAGCTAACTAAGTAATTATGTTTAGAAAGTAAAAAAAGACATTTATTTGAGGTCGTTTGTAGAAACCTAGTGTCAGACATATATTAATTTAACACTTCATGAGAGCGGATTTTTCACTGACTCCAAAACTAAAATACTTTATCAACAATAAAAGACTACAATTGTAAAACTTTTGTTATTTTAAAAAAAATAGATTATAACAATCATCATATAAATTAGCAAATCAAATTTTTAGCGTAATAATAACCCGAATAATTCTGAAAACATCTGTGCCTACTGCAGTACTAATGCCTACTTGGAATGCTCTTACATTTTGCTTACAATAATTATTTCTAATGGAAGCAAAACAAGAAAAATATATTTAAAATTTTTCCTGTAAATATAGTTTACACATTTTTTTTCAATGATTTATTTTAATTTATATTTGTGTTTATTAGACAAATTTGTACATCCCTTATACTACAGTGGAACGAAATATTCTTAGAGTTACAGTGGTAAGTGTTACGATTATTATTTTATATATAAAAGTTTCTGACTGTTTTAAATGTTTGTACTTTTATATGTGGAATTGTAACTAAACTGTATTATGTCGTAATGCCTCTAAAGGTTTTAAGCTATCGCTTGTGATTAATTAATATGTTGATAGGTGTTTGAACACATTTAGTTAAATAAAATCGGATGACTTGTGTATCAGGTACAACTATTTGTTTGTACAGTCAACGTTTCAATAACTGATAGGTTATCGTCTTCAGGCCTTATTCCTCCGGAATGCTATTAAAAATATTTTTGAAAACCACACAGTTGCGCTTGACTTACATTACTTTGCCCATATGCACTAAGGATAACCTCAAGAAAGCTTGAATGTGTGTCCTGAGAAGTAGATGTAAAATCCTCAAGCGCCGTAGGGGTATCATCCAACACATTCCCCTCTTTTATTTAATAACAATCTCCGCGAGTGTAAACATGATTAATGTATTTATTTTTTCTTGAGAATTATAAGTTACTTTTCGCCCTCTTCTGATAAACGCATGCTAACTAAGGTAAAATGCTGTTCCCACGGATATCATTCAAATTCTGTCAGCATCAAATTACCAAAAACCCATTCCTAGGCTCTAATATGGTATTTTTATAATTATAAAATTGTAAATCCTAATAAATAAAGGCATATTGTAACACCGTAAGAACTCAGTCTTGAAAAAATATAAATTACTAAATAATGTGCTACCTGTAAAATTAGTTGGTTTTTAACTGAAGTCCAGGGACGAAATAAACTGGCAGATCCTGCCTAAATATAATACAAGGTCCTGCAGAAAGTAAGTTAAGCAAGATCATAATTTGCACGTCCAAACTGCGATCACCTCAGTAAAATGGTTAATTTTAACATAGTATATATGTTTCAGTGTTCACTTTAATACATATTTCCAGCTGTAACTAATTACTGACATATACATATCCATAGAAAATTGAAAGTATCAAACAGTATGTGGGTTTTGGTTTATAAACTTCGTCATGCCGTTAATGTAGATGAAATGAGGGAAGTTAATGTTCGTTGAAATAAACAAACAAAAAAAGACACAACACCCAATTATACGTTAAAAATATTAAGCCTTTTTTATTACGTAACATTCATTACGACAAACCATAGTTAATTAATAATATTATTAAAAGTATTTTAAAAGTATGTTCCAAGAAATATTTTCTTTAATATAAAAGAAAATAAATATAAGTAATGGTAAAAGGTGAAACTAAAAACAGTATAGAAATTGTTAAAACTTTAGAAAGACACGATTGTTTAAACAAGAAGAATAAAGTAAATACATTTTAAAATACAATTTTCAAGAGAAGAGATTTTAATTAAAATCTAATTATTAATAAATGCAAAACACATTTCCGCAATTTATATTTCAACAATAAAATATTATGAAACACAAAGATTAAATCTGCTACAAAACCTTTATGTATAATTTCGCAACTCTGATTGGTTGTAACCTTTTGACGGTGCTTACTGTGTTCCGGAGATGTACATAGAGGTTTTCGTATGACGTTTAATCTTTATTTGTAACCGTATGTTATTGCTATATCTTATGTCGATGGTAAAAGAGCACACGTTTTGTACCCTTAATCAATGTAATTACAACAAACAACCAAATGTAATTACTTCACATCACGACCGATTGTTTGACTTTAATTTCGGAAAGTGAAAATAACGAGAAAGAAGTGAATAAAAACGAATTAAACAGTAAAGCGCGACCTTTCTTTGTAGCCTTAATAAAAACAATCAATGTGAAGTACCTTTATATAAACAGAAGGTTTTGTGAAAAATAAATTATTGTTTGTTTTTAATTTAAAATTAGTGAATTTGAAGTATATTAACATTGTTTTACTAAATTAAACCATTTTCAAAATGTATAGTTATTAAAATGTTTCAAATGGTGTTTTTTTTTGCATCCGTTGTCTATTTTGGGGGTTATGGTTAAAGTAATGGGACAGGGTTGAGAGTAATGGTATTAAAAATGAAATATTAGACATAAAATCAGTATTTTAAAATTAGTGGTAGCTCAACGTATGCCATGATAACAAGGATAATCATTATTCTAGTCGATAACAAAATCTAAACTATGCCTAATATTGATTACACCGCTATTTAGCTACTATCGCTTTGCTCTTCCATTATTATATCACTTTTATAATGATTCGTACTAGGTTGTAGGCCTCCTATTTAAAATCCTTAGGAGAACTGCCTTCCAATTTCGATTCGCTATTTTTCAATTCCTACTATTAGCCCACACTCTCCTTATATATATATATATGTCTAGTACACATTTTTAATCGTTAATAAAATTCATTTTTATTCATCCAATCAAGTTCAGATACATTTATATAAACCTATATAGTTGATGACAATTAATTGATATTAATAAATATTTCTTTAAACATGTAATCAGTAATAAAATTTAAAAAGCTTGATGTTCCAGTCGGGTTCGAACTTAATAAGTATATGTTTGAAATCCAACATTTAGGCACGGAGCCAAGTTTTTCACTATTAGAAATTAATTAGTTAATTTATAATTATAAGAGAAAGGTTCTTTGCAGTAGTGAAGCTTTATAAGAGGTGGATAGAATAGAAGGTTATTGGCCTCTTTAAGCTTCATAAAGTAGAAACGGAAAAAAAGGAATAAATTGTAACAAACAATCATAATAGTCCAACACCATACACTATATACAGGAAAAAATTGGAAATTGCATGAAAATTCGCTCTATATTTTGACAATTAGTATTGGGATTCTGTCATATGCATATACATATATATATATATATATATATATATAATAATTGTATATATTAAAAAAGATTTTTTCGATCTCAGTAGGAATTGATTTTAAAAACAGTTTTTCTTTATTATAAGTCATTCTAGGCTCGACAATAGCTACTCAATTTCAGAGACTGAATCATCTTGGAGGCTTTTATTTCTATAGAATACGATTTGTATTGTTTTAAGTGGGTCATATTTAGGGATCGGCCGATTTCGATTTTCGGGAATGGTATTTCTTCTAATGGTATCGAGAAAAATTTATTTAGGGCTAATGAACGTTGTACAAAAACGTTTGATACAAAAAATTAATAATTAGAACATAGTAACTAACTGTAAAAATGCTAGTTTTTTCCTTTTCAGTCCAAACAAACACTTGTGCATTAAATAGCTAACTTAAATTAAATATTTATTTAATAAAGACTAAGTAACTGAATCGAAACAATATCATTTAAAACAGAAAAAATATAATATTTTTAAACATAAAGTATGAAGGGTGTACAAAAAATACGGTGAAAAGAGATAGCTCCTATTGGAACCTGCTGGATCGGTCTAAAGCTTATTAAAATGCTTTTTAAAAAAGCTAAATAGTAATGGAATAAATGTGTTGAAGCTAATCGACGGTGTTGCGGTGTTACATATAATGGTATAGTATTTGGAAAAGGGAAATCGTTGAAACAGTCTATCACAGAGCTTAACCATCCCTGACATCGCTTTGTCAATCCCTTATGAAACCGACCAATCCAGTAAGAATAAATGTTTAATGAACAGTGGAGACTTATATTTAAACTTAGAAGTTTATAATAGAAAGTATTTATTGCTGTAGCATAATAATATATTATTATCACTCAATACATCTATAATAATAATATTCCATTATTATGTTTTTATGTACAGTTTTAACTAAATTTATTACAATGCTTTATTAAAATGATGTAACATTTATTATTTTTTGAAAGATAACTGTGTTACAAATAGCTCTTCAAAAAAGAAAATATGGTAATGTTCATAGTTTTAAGAACAAGGTTAATAGGGCTTTTTCATATCTAATGGTATTAAGAAAAACATTCGAAGAATGCTATTTTGTTGTAGTGTCTGACTAAACAAAGAGATAACGTTTCAGATGTCACAAAGAAACATTCTTTTTTATGTAGGATATATAATTATGGATATAATAAATAAGAAATTTGAGTTTACCTATTGTGTGAAAATATTAGCCAGTATATCTTTTTTTTAAAAAAAAAATAGGTTTACTTTTATTTTAAAACCATACATAATTTTGTGATTGGCAAATTGTTAAAGTTAGAAGTTATAAATTACTTTACAAAAGCCGTTAAAATGTTGATATTTGAGTTTTAGTATGTTTTTGTTTATAGAAAGCACGTATGCAACAATAATGTAACTTAAGCCATGTTGTTTATTAACAATCAGGTATTAACGCTAGAAAAAATTATAAAATTATAATAATAATTCTGAAATGTCATTAAAAACAAACAGCAGAAAAAAGGCTTGTACAAAAAGTGGTTAGAGAAACGCCTATCCGTGGAGCGGCACAAGGAACTATACATCATGGACTACCTCATTTCCCAACTTCGTTTAATATTCCATCTCATGAACAAACCTTCCTACCGAAGACTCCTATTGTAAACAATTGCACGTAGGGGAATATCTTTCTGAAAGCTTTGCATAACCCAAACGCGGTGCTCACTTCATTGTCGATTCTAAAACTGGGACGCAATTAGAAGATTGTTTGATGTATTGCAAAATGTTTAAGCAATATGTCGTCTAAGCGAAGTGGTCCTATCCTTGATGTTTCTTGTAGCCTAACATTGTTATTTTAGTAATAAATATAGTTTCTTGGTTAACAGTGCACACTTTAAAATTTATCATTTTATTGTTATTTACCGAGTTTTATTGAATGAAGACAATTTTTAGGTTAACTTCTAAGTTAATGAATTTTTAAACAAGTATTATTAATTATATTTACTCTATAATGTGTACTGTTGTTATATTACTGCTACTAGTAATAATAAAATAGTAATATTATAAATAGATAAATGTTTGGGCAAGTGACAGTTGCATTATCTGTGGGAATTCATCGTTATTTTAAAGTTTTAAAAGTAGTCATATCGCCTATATGTAATTAGAAATAAAACGCTTCCAATCGAAACAGCTGGCAAGAATGTTCTATCAGCTGCTGGTTCAAGGTTCTATTGCATTTTACAGACAAGCCCCGAAATAAGCCTTTTTCACTATAAATAGATTAACCTTATTCTTTAGCTATAGGGAAATGATGGTTGCCTATAGCTTCTTCCTATTTGGAAATTTGAAAATCTATTATTATATAAACTAACGTTACAGTCTTTTTCCAATAGAACTGTGTTATTATGTAAATCTAAGGTATTCTACTGTAGGCTACTCTCAGAGGTTATTTATTATGTATTAAGTAATATTTATGTTACATTTTCGGGGAGTAAGTGATCGATGGAAGTTTTTCGTGATAATCCTGTTATAATATACACAAGAAAATCTCTTATGAACACAACGCATTCTTTGTTAAAGGATTTATTATCAAAAAAACATTGCCTTTTTAAAAAAAATATTCAGTACAACACATAGAAATTCTTTCCATTTAAATAGCATGAATTATTCGAAAGTCGACTTGAACTTTAAAACGAGTTTCAAGGTTCATTAGTCCGTAAACATACCTAATGACTACGTTGAATTCAGATTAACATAATTAATAATACCATAAGTATAATATAAGTATTTTGTTTTAGATTTTGTTATTAATTAACCATTTACCAGTATAATCTTTGGAATTTAAAAAAATGTGTCTAAAACTATAGTTGCCGACATCATCAAGACTAACGAGATTTGGGTTTTACAACAGTGGCCTTGAAATGCAAAATGCATGATCTGTTAGATATGCAAGGTATCTGTTTAAATGGAGGACATCACTAAGGCTGCCGGAAAGATTCCAGTCTAATTAGAACGAAGCCTGTTATGATGATAAAATCAAGATGTACTAAAACATTAGAGAAGTGGCTGTAAACTATTCAGCTTATAATTATACCGAAGTTTAAATTTTAGCAGCGACTTTGAACAAAATGTAAACTCGTATTTGATTTACAATTTGCTACAGTTACTGTGATGCTTTAGCATCCAATGATCTAAAGCTAATTGTAAAACTTGTAAAATGATGATTGTCCTTGGAAAGTAATAACTGATGGATTTCATCCTCCTTTCTTTGTTTATGTCTAGCTAACTCTCTCACTTTCTCATTGCTTTCCCGTCTGTTTGTCTTAGTATCTGCAATATTTCTCATTATCTCTATTTAAATACGTTTCCTTTATATACCTCTATCTTTGCACGTTCAGTTTCGACGATATTGTTGTTCTTTTAACTATTGAAAGTGTGCCAAGCTTTTGAAGATATCAATATTGAATTGGAGAAAGGCTTCTAGCATAATGTTCATAAATATTCTTAGTAATGTAATGGGCCTGGAATAATTATTAAACATTTGCAAAGAAAATCGTTATATACACGATAAACTATAAAAATTAATTTTCCAGTGTTTTGTTTTTAGCAAAAAGATTAAATTACAATCTTTTTAATATTGATAATTGTTAAAACCAAGTTATATAATATCAAAACTGTAGTATTGAGATACAAGAAGTGGTAAACACAAATCACCAATATTTTGCCTTTTTTATAAATATTAACTAAAAATATTTTACTATTCCATTAAGAATTTTAAAATTACTAAATTTCAAGTAGCATTTTATATCTGGCAGATTTCTCGTTTAAAACCAAAAAAGGAAAACTTTAATGTAACTGTAGAGAACATATAATCCAATTTTAACTCTTCTAACCATTTATTTTATTTCAATACATTTACTCTTACCTACCACTCGTAGAAAGAAACGTTTTGTAATTACGTTTAGAGATTTTGGAAGCAATAATATAAAAAACATACATTTTTCGATGCTATATTCCATTGTATTGTGAAATATTTAATTGCTTCAAACTAACCTTGCATCTTCATCGTCAAATGTTTACGATTCAATTATTTTTATTAGTAATAATCATTGTTATCAATATCAACAAAAAATGTACCTGCTGCGTGGTAAGAAGACATATAATGTAACAGGAGCCTGTCTTGTCACTCAACTGGTTAACAGGATCTTGATACTGCTTACAATGTAGTGAGGTTAAATTATATGAGTGTGTTGGTTTAAAAGTATTTTAAATTATGAAATGATATTATAAATAAAATGTTTTTATTATAAGTAATGTTCTTTTATGTATTTTATATAATATTGCAATAATATATATATGTATATGTATTTGTGTGTGTGTGTGTGTGTGTGTGCGTGTGTGTGTGTGTGCGTGCGTGCGTGTTTGTGTGTGTGTGTGTGTGTGTGTCTGTGTTTGTGTGTGTGTGTGCTTGTGTGTGTGTGTGTGTGTGTGTGTGTGTGTGTGTGTGTGTTTGTGTGTGAGAGAGTGAGTGTGTGTGTGTGTGTGTGTGTGTGTGTGTGTGTGTGTGTGTTTGTGTGTCTGATTTCGGTTTTTACTTTCACTTATTTTTCTCTAATTATTTATTTATTTTTGAATAAATCTCAATCAATTTTAAATATTATTCAATATTTTTAACTCTTCATTACTTTCACTAATATCTAATGTAAATTTTTGCCTGTATCAGAAGCTGGAACTTTCAGATTGATTCAAATAGCATTTAAATTGAATACCAATTGGAAGTTGAATGTACCTAACACGTTTATCAATTTTTCTCTTATTTTTAATCTTAAGTGCTGCTATGATATTAATTTAATTTTTATCAAGAAGAAAGTTTAGCTTGGAAAATTTGGCGGTCAAATAATCAATCAATGATAAAACGTCTGATTAAATGGAGTTGTTTTGTGAAAAGTCTATTCCCAAAGGAGGTGTACGTAAAAGTATGTATATATGACCATTTTAATTTAGATGAATTTCTGATTTATATGTTTTAGATCTATTCCCACTATTGCTTATCGCCTGAAGTAGTCTTCTGTAGAACACTCGGTTCAAATATATATTAATTACTATGCCTCTCATCTTCATATTTCCACAACGTTTCCCCTACCAATTGAAGTTGTTCAGAGTAATAATAATCTTTTTGTGATTTTTCACGTTTTGATAGAAATAGACTTTGTTAATTAAATGGACATGCCTTCATTAATGATTTACTTCAAAGAATGGTTGTAAATCTACTTATTTTTAAATGAAATAATAATAGATACACCCCTTATACACTATCGTCCAATAGCTTTGCAATTGTCTTCTTTGTTAAAATATCTTTAGCTAACTTTAACGAAAACTGTGTATATTTCTTGCTCATGCATGTGCATCCCGCTCTTGTACTGCACTTCGTATTTCTTCATATATTCAAAAACCTCAACGATTTAAATATTTATGATTGAAACATTTCATTTTTAATAATTTGTGCTATAAATGGGTACAAAACACTTGTTATAAACGATAGTGAATTGTACAGTATATTTATTTTGCAATAATATGAATATAATGTACTAAATACGTGTTTATGTTTTATAAAAATAATTTTTATTGTAACAAAATACAAATAATGGTAAACATTTCTACCCAAGCAATATATAAACAATTAATACCGCCATTTACTAGCTAAAGTCGAAGTTAACTATTTTAATATTAATTCCCTAAACAATATAAGCTTCAAATTATAACAATATATAGCTTCATTGTTAAAATATTTGTACTTTATAATTTCCACTACCCCAAAACAGTCAATTACCTAAATATTATGTATATCATCAGAGTTTAATATTAAAATTGGATTCAAGTTGCACATTATCTCCTTTTATCCTATTCCAATATAGTAAGTTTTGAAAATAGCTGGCCTCTTATTTGTAACCTAGTAATAGACCGATTTGTTTTAGCGGAATGATGGAAGGCAGGAGAGATAACAGTAAGGAGGAAACACTGCCTTCATAACTCACGCGCCTGCTTGTTTTAAGTGCAACACATTTATCTCGAAGTATAATTCATATTGAAGGGAGAGTGCATTTTTTTAGCTTTTCTCTGACAAAAAGTAGGCTAAGTTAAAAAAAAACACAGTCAATATATCGGATAAGATATAGTAACAGTTATATGAAAGTTATAGACCTATGAAGATATCGAACAAAATCGAATAAAACTGCGACAATATATAAAATAAATAAATAAATATCTGTATTTTTAATTTATAAATTTCTAAATGAGATTTTGTTGTTGTTAATAATGTAGAAACAAGCAAATGTTATTTTTTATATGTGTACCCCAATATTATCTAAAAAATTGTTTCTACTGATTGCATCAATCCTTTAGCCATTGAAATGTGTAGATATTTCGCTGTTCTTTTATGCCTTATTGTTTTAATTTACAAACATCTCTTGCTTAATTAATATAGTGACAATGTCGGTTTTAAAAATTGAAATCTTGACAATATATCTTGACCTTTAAACTATTAGAATCATAGAGGCATTCAAACAAGATGTAGGCTACTAGTATTGTCAATAAATTGGCATTTATACTGAAACTAAACAAATTACCAATCAAAAGCAATCGGTTTATGTCAAATCTCTTAGTAATTCTTGGAGAGAAAATTTAATTTTTTACATTTTTTAAAATAATTCATGTGTATAAATCAACTGTTTGTTTATAAACAAGGAAAATTCCACTTTAAATGAATGATCTCATGAAGGGCAAGGCTATAGGATTCTGCCTTTTATATGCCTCTAGTAACAGCTGGTGACCTTGAAAGTGGCATACCCTACTTTGCCAAGGTCCAACCGATGACTCAAGGAGCAAGTATGTTAATAAAAATAAAACAACAACTTTTGAAATTTCTGTTAATCAGATTATATAATTTGTAATAAAAAATAGCTTAAAATATAATACTTATTAATATCTCATGAGAAGTGATTGTTATCAAAACGGGGCTCCAAGTGGTCTGGAATTTAGTTTAAACCTAAAGCTAATATGATTTGATATTTTATTTTTTATGTATATAGTGGTGTGAGTATATAGGAAAAGCTGTCTACATTCTATTTACACGTAAATAATCGAGAAAACAGAACTAACACTTTTGAAATTTCAAGAAAATCCTAACTACCAATATCATAGTTTTGTTAAAAACTTCAATATTTTTTTTTTTTTTATTGTAAGGCAAATTGAAATCTAAAATTAAGGAAAATGTGGATAATTTAAAATTATTGAAGCCAATCAAAGGAAGAGGTTAAAACCATTTAGATCTAAAATATAATAATTAAAATATAACCAATAAACCTAGAGATCAAATTTAGAACATATATCTGAAAAATATTTTCAAAATATCATTATTTAATAATTTTTTAGTAATGAATTTAGAAATATATTGTTTGACAATTGTTGGTACCATATAGTACTCTTCAAATATTGTTCTAATTGTCAGTGCATGGTATGGAGACGAAACAAATTTATACAACAAAACGTTTGCAAGAACCATGAGTGAAGTTGGACATATTTTGCATCTATAAAATTGACTTATTTTTCAAGCATGAGATTTGGATGAATATAAAATAAGAATGATGAATGACAATGCTTATCATTATAAAACATATTAAAGTATGTAGATGAAATTGAAATAGTTCTTTTTTAAAATATTTTAATTTAATATTTAAAATATTCAAAGAAGTATATATAAGCTTTCTAATTTCTTATATATTTTGCAATTACTTTTATTGGTTCACACACTCCCTATATATATATATATATATATATATATATATATATATATATATATAATTTCAATTTGCTTTGCATAAAAAGAAATATTATTGAAGTTATTATCATAAATATAACCGTAGTTCGGATTTTCTTGCAATTTGAAAAGCGTTAGTTCTGTTTTCTCGATAAATTACGTGAAAATGGAATTTAGATAACGTTTCCTTAACAACTATATACATAAAAAGTAAAATATCATATCATATTAATTATAAGAACAAACTAAATTCCAGACCACTTCAAGGCCTGTTTTGATTGGTTAGTAAAATAGTTTTATTTATTCACTCGTTCAAATACTTTAAACTTCTATTCGATGACAATTGATGTTAATAAAGTTTATTATAATAATATTTCACTAATTAAGTGTAATGAATTAAGTTCTTTTATATGGGAGAAAAGGTTTTCACAAAAGGGCCAAGGTTTTCAATAAAGTTTATTCTTCCCATTTTATTAGTAACATAAATGATAACATATGATTTCCTAAAACAGCTGATTTTATGTTATAGGTTACGTGGTAGACAAATTAATTAACCACGTAGGTTATTTTACTATTTATATTAATTGTATATATTTCATAAAATTATCTAGAAGAATATTTTCTTTGTTGATCTAAGTAGAAATTAACTTGAGTGCATTTTTGTTCCTTGTTTATTTCACTTGATATATTTCCCAAGATGATTTATTTTCGCTTGACAATAACATTTTTTTTTCTTTAATACTCCATTGTCGTTGTATCGTCTAAGTAAATAAAATTGTGAAATCACCAGTGTGGAAACTGACATGATTGCACACACAGCGGTCACTGCCAAGGCTATTTGTAATTGTATTTAATGGCAGGAAAGGCTAGAGCTCATTTGTTTACGGAAAACAAATGTTACGAAATAGTGGGGAATATTGAATCTATTATATTCTGAAAAAACATGAATGAATTATTGTGCAAAGGATTCAAGTATGAACATGAATGACAAGTAAGCCTACTACTTACAAGTTAAACTAGGTAGAATAACTATTTAAAAAGGTTTTATTGTAACTTATTTATTTACTAATTAAAACAGAAAGAATAGTTGTGGAAATTGTTGGTAAATTGGGGTAAATTTAATACATTACTAATAATACAGCTATAAACGTGAATTATTCTATATGACAGTAAGTTTTAATCTTTTTTAATCTAATTTAAACTACATCGCCCTTAGTTAAAATTGTTACAATTTCGAAATTTGAAATTTTTACAGAAATAAAAAAGGTTGAAATGATTTTCAACACTAAAACGAGATTGAGAAGATCATCAAATCTGCATTATATTTGCAGATATTTTTCACTTTATCTCATTATCGCCCAAATGTTATTTATTAAACTTTACCCTAATTACCAAGATACATACATAAATACAACACACACACACACACACACGCGCGCACACACACACACGCACGCGCGCGCACGCACACACCCACACATACACACACACACACACACACATATATATATATAAATATATATATATATATATATCCTCATTTATATTGTAGAAAACTTAATGAAATTTGTGTTTAGTGTATTTAATACCAACAATGAATAACCAACATTTGCGGTAGGTTTATTATCCTCATTAATTAGCAATAAATAACCTATTTTTCCCAACGCGGTTCAGTGAAAAGGTCTGTACAAAAAATACGAAGAGGAAATATAAGTGTAGGCTCCTGCTTATAATTCAAATTCTGTGTTGCTTTTTCTAATAACGATGTCTTTGTTACTGAAACGAGTTTGAAGACATTAATTTTAAATTCGTGTATATTATTATGATTTCCTTATTACTCTACATATATCTAAATGTATTTCAACAAATCAGAATGGTTTAAAAAGTGAAAACTATATTTGGACACTTTTAAAATAGTTTATTTAAAGACATTTTTTATGTCTTCTAGACCAAAAATTAAATCTAACCAATAGGTGAAGTAAGTGTCGCTAACACGCTACCTCGCTGCTATATTGTGTTTCTGTATTGTTTTTTCACATATTTTAAGTTTGTTGTTCAGTTATATTTTATTATTAAGAATATTTATTTTAAGAAATTTTGGGAATAAAATACTTTTGTAACTGTATTTAAAGAACAATTTGTTGTTATGGTTTTTGTTTTTGAGTTTACAGCTCTTCGAACATTATATAATTTGTTTAAAAAATAAGAAATATTTTAATGGTATCAGATGCTATAAAGCAATACTATAAGCTATAACATGGTTTTGGAAATAAAAGATTTAAGGGCAACCCATTTAAAGAATGACCTCTATCTTATGCCTGAAAGAAATGTATTATTACTTTAAAAGAAAAGTATCAACATTATGTACACAGTTAATAGGTTGCTTTGGAATATTGTAAAAAGAAAAACATAAATTATTAGGGAAATAGTTATTAAGTGACTTAAAACATACGCTGCAGTTGAGCAATTAAACATTAGGCTTAATTGTAGCATATTTTATGGTTGTTAAATATAATGAATTTAGTAATAAAGTTATTTTAAATGTATTTTAGAAAAAGTTACAAAATAATATATTAAAGAAACATGCAAGCGTATCACATACAGTTTACGTAAACTATTAACATGAGCTACAGTAAAATTTTAAGAAGTATATACAAGATGTATTGTTTCAATACAGCACAAAAACGTAATTTAATAAAGCACTTCAAATTTAAAATGAAATAATAAAACTTTATATTAATATACAGGTTTTCCAAATTCCATCTTTTGTTAAGTCATGAATGCTGAAAATTAAAATATTTTAATTCCTGCAGCTTTGATGTATTTAGACTTCTAAAGTGGGCGTTATGCATTAAATATTCTTATATTAATTTAGCATCTAAATGTAATTACTTTTCCGGAACAAGGGTTTTGTTTAACTGCACCTCTTAATTTCGGTAATGGTTTTTGGGGGCTTACCACATTTCATTCAGTAATCTGGCTTCATTCATTTTGAAGTATTTAAATGACGAAACCTTCAACAACGAGAAGTTCTATTTTACATTTATATAGGACTGCATTTACCAATAAATTTATGTATGAAATTTACATTATCTAAAACGAGTCTATTTATCTATAACTAAATGAGGGTATACAAAAACTATTAATATATTGTTTTGAAATTTTAAATCTATAAAGACGTATATTCTGCTTTGAACATTTTTAATCTAATTAAAATTTAAATTTTAAGTGTGTTTTAAAATATTATTGTTTTAAAAATATTCGTTTACAACAGTCACTATAATTAGGCCTACATTAATAACAAACCATCTTATAAACAAAATGAAAATAATCTCTAAGACAATACTCTTGCTAAATCATGAAACACGAAGTTCATTCTAAGAAAAAACAATTGTTATGGACTTTAAACAATAATTGTTGAGTGAGAAGCTCAATTCCAACGCACTGTAAAATAAAACTACGCTAAAGGCTTTTTGTAACATTCTGAATAGTGATTCTATTAGTATGTGGCCAGAAGTAATTTGATCAAGTTTAAGAAAATTCATTAACAAATAAGTCACTACTTCGACTTTTCGCTCATTTATTAGAGAAATACTAAAAACAAAACTAGAGTTGTTGATATGGACATTTTTCGACATCCCGTTTGCAATTTGTTGAGTTTCTAAAAGAGTCCCGCAAGGTAAAATAACATGCTGTAGATATATAAGGGGAGAAATAACAGTTACTCTGTTATATCAGCTATAATTCCTTCCTACCGTCCAGTAAGCTACCTCGCGTTTGCAGGCATTCTTAACGTCAACTCTAATTTACCATACAATAAAAAAACCTTTATAGAGTAAGGTTAGTCGTTTATTACAAAGTTACGACATTTCGTTTCCTATATGCTAGTTCCTTAATAAACCCTTGATACACACGCCACACATTTTTGTATTGTGTAATGAGCAACCTTGTGAGTGTAAACACAAATACTAAATGTTACGTAAAATACGTTACAATGTATTAACGTAATAACAATGTATTACGTAACATCCTCCTATTAATTGGAATAAGGAAGGAATGTTTGACTGTCGGTTTTAGTCACGCCACTGATGCAATGAAGTTTGGATCCTATTAGAAATCAAGTACCTTGTTGAATCGAGATCCAAACAGAAACGTTTAGTAGTGTACAGTTCAGTAGGTTTCTCATAGGCCTCTCATCTAATTCTAAGACAATCCGTGTATTTACGTTCACCTTGATCGATAGAGGCCTGGTTGCTATTAGACTCAGTGGAATAATTTATCCAATGTTAGTGACTGCAATTAACACTTTCAATAAATTGTTGCTTTTCTACTTTAGATGGGTTGAAAGAACCGATTGCTTGGCACATCTAATTGGTTTAACACACTTTCAAAGTAACTGAAAGAACAAAATCATGCAACAAATATATTTTAACTTTTGCCTATAAAATATAAATTTATTATAATATGAAAACAACTTTTTCCAAGCCCACAGGATATTGAAGCTTTTGTAATCCAGGAGAGAGATTTAGTTTCTGGTGATTATAAACAGTAGTTTAACAAATTTTGATTACCAAAATTCAAATTCAAGAACATATTTTTATTTTAAATGAAATTAACTCAGATTTAATAATTTAAAATTTACTGTCTTGCATAATTTTAAAAATGAATTATGTTTATGTATAAATTTAAATAAATAATTTTAGAGATAAAAGCAAAACATTAAAAGCTACATATATTATTTTACACTTTTCGTAAAATATATTATTCGGTTAATCTCAACTAATTTTGTTGTTTGCATGAAATAAAACCTATCCTTTTGTGAAATAAATTACAATTCAGTAATTTTAAAGGGAGAGATTGCGTCTCCAAAGCAATAACACAGGCCTATGTTTTAATACACCGCATGACTAGGCGTAAAACATCCTGGGCGGTTTAATGCTGAATTACATCCAATATTTTTCCCTTTCGGCCTGAATTAATTTCAACCCCGTTTAGAAATAATACCACAAAAAGCTTACAGGGTATTGTTTAAATGTTTATTTTTTACCTGACCCGGAAAATTTACAGCGGCTTAACTCGATTAGGTACGTTTCATTCGGTATGCCAGATCAGGTGCACAAACGACGCGATGTTACCGCAATGTTGAATATTAAATTTTCTTCCTATTTTTTGTAATGAAATTTGTCTCTGTAAAAAAAAATGTTTTAAGAGATATTTTTAGAAGAAACATTTGAGTAGGAACATCCTCAATTTATTTATAAGGCAACAAATTGTTACATTTAATATCTGATTTAATTTCAAATCTGAAACAACCTATCAAATATGATCTTTAAATTGAAAGTGTTGCTGCATGATGTGTATAAGTGATATTTGATAATGATATTCAATGTTCTTCACAACTTTAGAAATACAATTTGTATGCTTATGTTTGTATTTCGTTTTTATATAATATATAATAAAGGTTATAAATGGGTTTAGGTTTTTACCCGAAGTTTTAAAGTTTTAGTGCATGTTATCTAACGAAATAAAGAATCAACTAGATTTTCATGACTTTATTTGCATTTACCACAAATTCAAACATCTTGTATTTACGCTATTCATAAAGTAATAATTTGTATTTCCAGCGATATATCGAAACTAGCTGTGAGAAAACGAACTGAAGGAATTGTAACTTTAACTTAAAGTAAGATATTATAGTGAAGATTGTAATAGGAAAAATAAAAAATGCAATTACCTAAAAAATATTATTAAAACCATTGAATTATAAATTATTAAAGAAATAATGAAACACACATTTGTAGATTTTTCTTAAACAATTTCTAAGATTTTATTCACGGTTCAATTATTATAATTTGAATATGTGCCTTCAGGGGGAAAACATGTTTAAGCGGGAGTGGGTAAACGTCTGCTAGTAAGTCAAACTGTTTATTGTGGTATACACTTCAGGTGCATATCAAATTTTATAAACTTGCGTTTGGCTCTTAGGTAGAAATTGTGTATTCGTCATCTATAAAACATCAGGCACTGTCGTCATCCCTCATCGGGGCCATAAATCGTAGCCTACCAGTCCCATCCCTTATACAATCTTATTAGCGCGTCCCCTTGAATGCACTATTTTCATTTGTTGTTATTTGTACTATACATTAAAAAGTAATAATGAGTAACAAAATAATGAGACAACTCTGTGAGTCAGTAGAAGTTCAAGCATCGATGTTTTTGAAAATGACTTGCCACCATCTCCATTCTGCCCTCTCGCCAAGCCCCGCAACCCCCGAATGCTGGCATATAAAATTTTACCTACACATTAGTCTTATTTTGTTTATGTGGAAAAGCGTTGTTATTAGTGTTTCATCTCGTTCATGACAACCAGAAGGTTAAAAAGCTTCAAGGAACTTGGCTCTCCCACCCCACCCTCTCGTTATACAGACAGGTGATTAACTATGACTCACCTATTAGATGCTGCCCTACATCACTGATATTTTTTAATATTTTGTTTTAAATTCAAAATAAATAAATTTTGGTAATGAAAGATCGAATTAAAAAAAAAATACAAATGAACAAAATACTTTGGAGTTGATATATAAATTCAAAGTATTAAATCATCTGTAGCGTATATTTACCCTGAAATACGAAACATTTTGTTGCAGTTGGAACACAGCTTTTTTAATATTGTGTAGAGTTCTAAAACAATCGTCAATTTATAACTTAAAATTTAAATACAAAAATAGCAGTCATGTGGGACAGTAGGTTATCATAGTTTGTCCCGGGGTCGTCTAGCTAGCAATTCTAATTCGGAAGAGCTGCCTTATCTCGTCTGCAATGCAGAACCAACTTATTTAACTACTCCGGCATCCGTTTCCTTGTCTTCGGATATATTGGTGGTTTGAAAAGTTCTCGGTCAGGGCTAATGCAACGGGCTTCCCGTGCCTAGAGAAAGGCAACTTTTGTGAGTAAGGACGTAACGCGATAGTGTTCTGAGTACGAATTTGTTTGTTATTAGTCCCGCGAAGTGATTGGTGAAGGTGGAAAACATGCACATTGTAAGGTTGTCACAGATACATAAGGATTACGAGATACAACGTAATGATATCATTGCCTACCTGGCGTGTTCAAAGGTTTCTTCTAAGTGTTCACTGCTAAATTGAAGCATCAAAGAAAAGAAACGCCGGTTGGTCATCAACACCAATCTCCTTCTGGGCTTAATTGATATCTCCTTTGAACGGACAGTTATAAAGGGTAAGGCTATATAAACAAGAACTTATGGGCTGTCTAAACACAGAAGCGGGTCATAAAATAAACAAAAATCCTAATATATCTCTGAAAAGGTTTGAATAATAAAGTGTACTAATTATATGTACATAAGTACCTTCATAATCGGCTTCAAGATTTGAGTGAACAAGCCTGAGAAGAGGTTTTGTGTATGGTGTCAATTTTGCTTCAGCTTGTGGTTATTTCTAATCAGTAGTGAATGACTTTGGCTGTTATAAATGAAGCTGACTAAAAGAAAGATAATCAGACAGCTTGGAAAACCGTAAAGAGTATTAACTCACTTGCCACTACGTTAGTTCAAGCATCGAAGACATAATATGTCACAAATGTGCTCACATTTGTTGTCCGATTTTGTTTAAGATGGTTCTTATATTAACATTATTTGATTGTGTATACACATGTTCGTTGTCATTTGTAATAAGTATTGTGGTGTCTAGATGAATCCTACCTTACGTTGAGGGCGTAAGATCCAGAGTTTGTCATAAAGATAACAGACGTCATGGAATGCACTTGTAAGCGTGAAAGTTAGGATATTGACTAAGGATATTCGCCAAATTCAGGTGCTTGAAATAAGAAAATTCATACATGTCTAACGTGTATTAGAATGTTTTTTTAGTCTGTCTTGTAAAAAAAACCACTCTTGTTAACTGAGTGGAAGAAAAAGGCTGACTACCTTTTTATATGGAGCTCAGCTGTTCTATAGTACCTGTCCCGAGAGCATTTACTAAATTGGTTCTTCAGAAGTGAAAATATTAAAATAAATAGTATTGATCTGCCTCACGTGTCGCAAGGGGTGTGGAAACCTTCCTCCTCACAGTCGGATAAAAGTTTCGGCCTCACCGTAGAAACGTACTGAAAAGTATTTATTGCAATAATTATTTCGGACAATAACGAACCCAGAATTGTTGTCAAAGAAATAAATGTAGGTTTTGTCTGAAAAGTTTGTAAATTGAGCTATATGAAGCTCAGATAAGGAAATGTTATTAATTGAAGAAATACTTTAATATTGACGACCGAAATTGAATTTAATAACTAGATATTATAATATCCTAACAAATAATACAAAATGTACACAACCCCAAAATATTCGTTTATCAACTCAGACGTGTTTCAATGATAAATCCATCATCTTCATTGAAGCTTAACTATTACAAAGTAAAATTACAACGGTCGTAGCTAAACAGTTAGTGTGTTTGTTACTACTCATATAGGAGTTGATAAAATTTTTTTGTGTGAGTTTGTGTACATTTTTTTAATATTTATCAACCTGCCTTCACCTCGCAAGCTAACCTTACAGAATTTTGTAAAACCTATGTCATTTTATTTTAGACCGTAATCTTTTGTTATACTATCGATACCTGTTTCGTTTACACAGACATAATTTGAAATCACTTAATACTATCTAATACAGCTAATACGGTTTGTTAATTTTTCGCAAAGTTTAAAGTTAAAATTAAAATATTTTCTAACAATTGTATTTCTGTAGAAAATGTCAGGATTAGAATTGGTTCTTGTTGAGTGATGCTGTCTTGTTCACACAACATTTAATTTGTTGTATACTATTTTTCTTTGTCCTTGGTTTCCGAGAAATTAAAATATATTTAAAATATATTTATTTCGGTAAAACGTTTATCTCTATTGACGACGTATAACTAACTATAGACTCTTGGTCAATTGTTCCAACGTCTATCTTAGTAACTAAACTCAGAGCTCAAACGAATTATCAGTTGAGATATCTTTTAATTTACTGTGAATGTCTTCATGTATTGTCTTCCCTGCAAAACAATAAGTCTTTTTGTTTCTTTAGCCCGATTCTAGATATTTCTTAATTATATTCTAAGTTTAATTTATTTGAATAATAAAACGTTCATTGATATTATGTTCTAAAAATATAATAAGGATTTGTAAGATAATAGGATCCTAATCCTTTAGAGAGCAAGCGAGTAGTTTAAATAATATTTTTTTTTAATAAAAAAGTTTTAAAAAAATTTAAAATTAAAATTAATTTTAAACTAATTTTAAAGTTAATTTCCTACTATGTGCATGTTTTCATTACAGTTTACAATATAAATTTAGATTTTTACAGCATAATTAAAAACAGAAATTGTGTTAATTTTAAAATAATATTTTTTTATTTCCTAAAAGAGTAAATCCATCTCAGGTGTGATGTAGCCATCTGGTGATGTTTAATAAGATAATGAAATTTACACAAAGGTTTTGTAAATGTAAAAAGTTACTAAAACACTTTTAAAATAACTGAAAGTTCTTCTAACTAAAGAATGCAAAACAAATTAAAGAATACAAAACAAATCGTTAAGAGTTTAAATTGTTAAAATAACTTAATTTATTGTGCTTGTAACCTACACTTATAACCCACTCTACTGTGCCGTGTGCCTATTACACTGATAAATTAATTTCAGTAAACCAAATATCAAAATTAGTTCAATTGCTACTTAGTCTTCATCAAGATAAATTAGGCCTATTGTTACCCAAACTCTATAACATTATAAACTTTAAGTTTAATTGTTTATCCACTAAGATCAAAGTTGCACTAATAATAAAAAATATGAATACTACAATGATTATATATATTCGAGAACATTTATTTTACCTTTCTACACAAAACATTATTTTCCTTTGTTGGCTCGTTTCAGAATGACTCCATTTTCAAAACATATTTTCTAATCAGTAATATGGAGTACTATTCAAGTTTTAGAATGTTTTTGTCATTCTGAACGTGTCAACAAAGGGAAATGTTGTAATGTTAGGAAAAGAAAAAAATGTACTTGAATATATACAAATATACTTTGCAGAAGTGAAGATGATTATATTAAGAATTAATACAATGATTGTTTTATGCAATAAATTCCATTCGCTTTTTATAGCAGTAAATATTTTTTTAGTATTAGTTGAATTGTAATCGTAATAATTTTGCATGTTATATACTTTATCTGTTGAAATATATATGAGCAAGAATATTTTTTGGTAATACAGTCTCGATACAGACATCAGACTAGTCTCTAATAAATTATTTGCATCGTCTCAGGGTTCAGGAGTAGAAGTAATTGAATGGTAAACTTTTTCATATCCTGGACCATTCCTTACTTGTGTACAAACGAATTAGAAACCAACGAGATACTACGAGCGTGTCACAATATTACTTCCGCTCTGATTACTTTGAGGGAACTGTTCGGTTTGCTCGCTTATCTCCCAGCCAGATAATTTACGGCATTCTCCCTAAACACGCACTGTAAAGAGTTCAACACTAAGTTGAAAAGCAGTGCTATTAACTAGGCTGGACTTTGGTAAATGGAAAATTAATATTCCTTGACTTTAAATTTCATTTTGTATTCTTTATACAACAAAAATATTTATACCAAAATTGTATAACATTGAGAGGTATTTTATAAGGGGGGTTTAACATTGGTTTACTATATTTTTTCTCTGTGTTTTAGTTTATAGTTAAAAAAACAGAACTTAACTATTTTAGTAGAAGCAAATAAATTAAGGGAAAAGTTATATATTCACGTATCTATTTGAGAGTAAATTAATATAATTCTCAGGGGTTAAAGGAGGAAAAGAGAGAGAGAGAGAGAGAGAGAGAGAGAGAGAGAGAGAGAGAGAGAGAGAGAGGGGACAACCCAAAGAAGGTGGAATGATTAGGTACGTAAATGTTTATTTTTAATTTTAAAATAATATCATATTCTTCTGATAAGGTTTGCTAACTTAAACCCATAAACTTTATTTTTATAAGCGTCAGGAATGCCAACAATAGCCAGGAATGGGTAATTTATTAAGGATAATAAAACTGTTCATGAACTAATTTCTTCATTTTTTCTATCATATCATAAAGAGAGATTATATATTTTAATAAAAAAACTACATACTTTTAGGTACTGGGAAATATATGTTATATATATTGTATATATATATATATATAATTTTATCTATACATTGTCTATATGTATGATTCAGAGATTTAACATCAGTTTGTGAAAATGTAAATTAATGACATTTTATTATATAACATGCATGAAGCCAATTTCATGAAAGTAAAGCGTAAACAGTTGTCCTTGAATATACCATAAGACTATTATTTTCTTGCATATATATTACCAATAGTGATGCAAAAATGGAATAAATTAACATAACTATACACTTATAATGAAGAGTTAATATCACGGTGATATTGTCAATACCAAGGCTGTATGATGCCATAGATGGTTGTGATGAATACATATAGGTCTAGAGAAGTGAGGCGGACAATTAAGAGTTACTCTATGTGGTTTGAGTAGAACGTATTTTTTTATAATTTAAATCTCAGAACTGATTATTTTATTAATTTGAAATTAAATATTTTCTTTTAAAAATTATCACTATATAAAAATATCTATAACATACTAAAAATTCCTTTTTATTGAAAACTCATAAAATGTTTTTCAACAGTTTAAACGCTAACAATTCCTGTATTTTACGCTTAGAAATTCTAAAAACCAGTTTGGTTCTAAATATTTTACGTTGTTTAATCCCAAATATTGTTTAAACTTTCTACTAGTCATAATGGGTCTACAAGAATTTTACGAAATATAGAGTAAAATAATCCTTAATGATGGAACCCTTCGAATTATTTTTGAAGAATGTTGCAATTGTTACTTAATTATTAAAACGTATATATATATATATATATATATATATATATATATATATATATATTTATGCTTCGTACATTCTAACCATTTAATATCATTGTTAGTTACTTTGTCAGCAAAATATTTTATAGTATATCGTCTTTACTCCTTTGTTAGCTGTTGACTCTGTTGCTGTTTAAATATAGTTCTAATGATTTTAACGCAAGCTAGGAAATTGCACTTGGTACTTTTTCAACATATAATAAAAGTCTGTAGTTCTTGTACATATTACTATATTTTACTATAAGTGAGCCGATACATTTTAGGAGCACCTTTCAGCCATTCAGTCGCTTGTCTTGGTTAAAGAATAGAAAAGCGATCAGGTTTAGCGCACCCGGTTCTAAATGACCACTGACTGAGATGTGACATTTTTTACGTTGTCTAAGACATTCTAAGGTTTTCGGTTATGAAAATAGGTTTCCTGTTATTTTCTATTCCTATTATTTCTTATTATTTTGAAAGTTATGGGGTGGATCATAAAAATCAATATATTATATGTATTTACTTTCTTTGGTAAAGTAAAAAACACTTGTCTAGTAAGATTATATTAGTATGAACAGTCGTATATATTATCAAATTAAATTTTTATATTACTGGGCCCTATTATGGGCCAACATGTCTTTTGTAATTTTGGATATATGTGGACTATCTGGACCAATGATCGCCAATTCTACTGGTATATCTATTTTAAAGTTTCTTTCTCTTGTGTACACCATCATTTATATTTTTTCTCCGGCTAACGTTTGCCTTAGATTTTCTAAACAATTATCTACCCATTTTTCCATTTTGTTGAATTATTTTGGCTACGTTCTCATTAACATGCTTCTTGTAGTAGCGTTATTATTGTTGACGCATTATACGTAAAAGTCTACAAATTTACAAGACTTTATTCTAGGCTATGTATATTTATTAGGCTGTTTTTTTCTTTAAGATTCTATAATTATCTTATTTCATTGTTTTCTACTTCTACTTCTGTGTCTTCATAGTAAATTTCTTGTTTGTAAGTTAATTACAATATAACCTTTTCGGTTCTAATTTCATATTAACGGTTCCTGTGATAGAACCATACACTCATTTTCTCCCAAATATAAGGATTTAATTATTACGACTGTAACCCAACAAACTATTAGTGAAAATAACGTCTTAAATGTTATATCGCCGTATACATCCTTGGTTGAAGTCGAATATCAGTGTTACCGAGATCACGTCTGGGAAAAATTCCGGTTTACTGATTTCACTTTATAATTTTAAAACTAGTAAGAACCTAATGTTTGCCTAATCCTAAATAAGGTTTTAAAAATAGTAAACTTATCTAATAGTTTGTTTGCATTGTTATTATTACCATGTATTTGTTAATATTACAATTAACCATATTCAATAATTTTAGGAAATATCTTCTCTAAGAAATATTTTGTTAATAGTTTGTACCTAAAGGTAAAGACATTTCTTAAATGTAAGCAAGAATAGAATTTAATTTTAACAACACAATCCACCCAAGTTCTTTAAGTCCATTGCTTTACCTGGTACATTGCTACGCTCCAGGACTATTGTATTTATTATTTTACTTCCACTTCGTGGAAATAAATACAATTTATTATAGTATAAGGTCATATATATATATACATATAATAGTTCTTTAAGTCCATTGCTTTACCTGGTACATTGCTACGCTCCAGGACTATTGTATTTATTATTTTACTTCCACTTCGTGGAAATAAATACAATTTATTATAGTATAAGGTAATATATATATAATAATATATATATATATATATATATATATATATATATATATATATATATATATATATATATATATATATATATATATATATATATATATATATATATATATTGTATATATTGTTTCACAAACCATCATGTATCACAGGGACCAAAATGATATTTTTTTAATATAATTTTTACAAACAGGTTTTCTTGTGGAAATGATTATCATAAGCATTAAAATCATTAGGTATCTAACATTTAAACATTTCAACATTTACATTCATAACAACTACAATACCAACTCTTACCCTTAAGTTTATCAATCTTATGTTGACAGTTATTGTCACAAATATTTAGTTTTATCAGGTACTTTTTTATTACGAATTTTAAAAACGTACGAGATGAATTAGAGTAAAATTTTAAATCCTCAAAAGTATTTTACATGCATTTTAACTTACCCACGTCTAGATGAGTAGATTTCTTAACATTCTTATTATTAACAAGTGGTGGATTAAATCCCAAGTTTAAGTTTCTATTGTTGTAACGAGATTTACCCTCCTTCGCCCCTCGTTAGTGGCGGATTACACGCAGCAAGGGCTGTAAAAATGTACAATGTGGAATTACATAACCTCGAGAGAAAGAGTTGGGATCTCGTTTTGTTATAAATCTTTGTGTAAACAATGTTCAAAACCGTTTAATTTAAATACGTTTGCTTTAAAAGTGATTTTTATAAAGGAATATTTTTTATGATATTTCAGTAATTAGGAGATATAGGATTCAAGATTTTACCATTATTTTATGAAGATAATATATTATTTTGAGTTACACTTATTTACTGAAACTGGTATAAGAATACTTTTTGACTATGTTTCCATGAAGTATGAAACAATTATATAAGTATGTTTTTGATAATGCTCTATCATTTATTTACACATTTGTACAATTTAAATTTACGCTTTATATACTTTTAGTGTCTCATACAAACGTTTTATTTTCTGATATCATGGTCGAAACGTTGACAAAATAAATCAGAAATCCATTATGTTCAATTTTTGAAATTACGTAAACAAGAAATTTGGTTTATGTATTTATCATAATATTTTTACTATTTTTTAAACATTTTTTTGAAATCAATAATGAATCAATAAAATTAGTACATAATATTCAGTTTTATAAAACAGATTTAAGAAGTTTAAATAAAATATAACTTCATGTGAATCCCTTATTACAATACAGCTAAATATATAGAAGTCGAAGCTGACAAAGCAACAACCTTTTATGCTTTACAAGGCCCCAGCTCTAACTAAATCAATAAAATATTAGTATACACGAAATTGAAAAATAAAATATAAGTAAAGGGAGGGAAAGATATAATAAGCTATATCTTATATATATTTTGTATTTATTAGAATAATTAGTATTAAATTCATAAATTAGTAGTAGACCTATTGATACAAGTAATTTATTTTGAAGTGGAAATACTCGAGTTAGGAAAAATATATTTCGTTAAATATTTCCTAGACTCCGTCATCTAAAACTTAACTATTATAAATCAGACTAACGGCTAATTCAATAATAATACGAACTTTTCTGACGTTTAGAAATTCCTATAGGCCTATCTGTTATAGTATTCTTTTCACTTCTCGTAGTAGTTAAATTAACTGCATAATGAATAATTTAGTTGTGATAAAAAGTAAACTTATAACATGTCATATATATATATATATATATATATATGTGTGTGTGTGTGTGTGTGTGTGTGTGTGTGTGTGTGTGTGTGTGTGTGTGTGTGTGTGTGTGTGTGTGTGTGTGTGTGTGTGTGTGTGTGTGTGTGTGTGTGTGTATGTGTATGTGTGTGTGTGTGTGTGTGTGTGTGTGTGTGTGTGTGTGTGTGTGTTTGTGTGTGTGTGTGTGTGTGTTATACCATGAAAAATTATAGAGTGGTATAATTTTTTAATAGGGAAATTTTATCTTTAAACAATCTTTTATGATTACAAATGAGCGAAAATTACTATAAGACAAATTATATTTTTGAAATAACATATGCATAGAAAATTTAAAATATTTGTTATATTCAACTACATATATTTTATTTAAAAAGTAATATAATTAAAATTGCAAGATATATTTTTTGTAAAAATTTCCTCTAGAAATATTTCATTTATAAAAAATCTTTGTTCTATATAAATTACAATAGACAAAATATAAAATACCATAGAAATGTGTCTCTACGACTATTAGCATAATTGGGAGGGTAATAATATTTTATAGTCTGTTGTTCTGAAACAGTCTTATATTACTGCTGTCACACTTGTTTAGTTACTTATATTATCGTGTACAATGAAGGTTATGTTTCAATCTTACAACCGATGTAGCGACAAACAAATTTAAAACATGTGGATAGAAAAACTCCGTTGCATTCTCAAAGCTATTAAAACAATGTAAGAACTTATGCAATTTAAATGTAAAATTTTCAAAAATATTATTGAAATTTCAAATAAAACAGGTTCTCTAAACATTAGTATTTTGCAAGAACTGATTTAGAGTAGTCAATCGTTTTAAATCAATGTGCATAAATCGAAAATACATGAAAATGAACGCTTTTAATCTCGCTCTTTTATTGGTACATGCTTTATTACGTTTAGCGAATAGTATAGTATTGTAATTGTCATCTACAGCTGACAGTGTCACGTCAAAATGGAAAAGGAAGTAAAAATAAAGGAAGTAAATAATTGGTTGACAATTTTTACGTAAATATAAATTCATAGCTCACAATGTTTCTCAATAACGATACAGTTTTTTACTAAAAATCTTGTCCTAGTGGTTTCCACGTGAAAAATTCAGCATATCACAAAGTAACAGTAGCCCATTACGTTGTTGTTATAGGATTAAATTATTTACAAAAATTGTATTGTTTTACATTAAAGGAGATAAAGATTACTTCTTGCGACCTACGTTTTCCTCTTTTATATGAATACATAATATAAATGCATCTACAATATATATATATATATATATATATATATATATATATATATATATATATATTAAATATGGTGATATGATTTCTTGTAATATAGTTATTAAATTAAAAATATTTGTCTTTTGTAGCACATATGGTTTAATTTTGTAAAAATATTTTATTAGATAATTATTTTCCTGAAGATGCTGGTACTAATTTATCGGCGAAAAGCTTTGAATAAATATATTCATTAAAAGTATTCTTGTTTTTGAAATATTTTTAATTTATTAATTATATATATATATATATATATATATATATATATATATTTATTTATTTATTTCGAAAGCATTAAAAGACATTACTTTTATTATAAATGCATTGTGAAGATCAAATATTTTGTTCATTTAGGTGTAGAAATTTTAAAAAAATATATTTTGCGTGAAATGATGTTATTTTATTGTTTCAGATATTTCAAACTTCTAAAAATTGAAGCAATCGAATGAACTAAGTCCAAATTTTCAAGGTAAGCGTATACTTCATTCAATATTATACAACCAAAATATGTTTTACAATTAGAAGCTAATACACAGTCTATATACGTAATGCATACTTTAGATATTGCAATATACATAAAAGCACGGATATTGCTCTCAAAATAGCTAAAAAAATAAAATATTCCAATATTGTTTCAAGTTAAAGTATTTCTTAATACTTTTGTAGTCAATGGAATTTAAACGTCTTCCCTGGAGGTGCCAACTAAAGAATTATCTTTCTCAGGTTACGTACATTGGATATATTACTGTACAAAGTTTGGTATCGAAAAACATTTTATAATTTAGTAAAGTATGTTAATAATTGCTTAAATGCTGTCTTATATCTATAGAAATTTAGAAAACAGATTTACATATTTCCATTTGAAAAATATATGTTTGTAAAAATATTTTCATGTGATACTAATCTGCCTTTTAAACCGCTTTATATTTACACCAATATAATCAATCTACCTTTTCAGGTAATATTCTGTTTTGTTGGTAAATATATTTTATCAAACATTCTTGTCATTTCGATTCTTCAGCAAACGTTAATCTAGAAAATAAAAATCTGTTGATGATAAAATGTAAATACTTTAATCTCTGTGCTATTGAATACTTTTAGTTGTCTTTTAATATTTATGTCACCAATTTTAGCAGCTTATCGTTAGAGTAGGCATGAATACGTATTATTCATGAAAAGTATTATTCATTTATTCCGTTTACTTAGTAGTATATTGACAAAATTTTACCATTAAAATTATATTCAATTTAGTACAGTTTTGCATCTAATAAAAATGTTATGGTAGTTTCAAATAATCATTCAGATTATTTCACATTATTTGGTAAAAGTTTAATTTATTTAGTAAATTATTTATGTTACAAATTCATAGATAAATTTATTTTTTATTACACTGAAATTATGTCTCATTTCTTCACATTACATTTTAAGTAGAAAAATAATTTGTGTGCGATACCAATCAATTTTTCGATATGTACAGATTTTTCGAAATATTTTATTTCTCTTGATACAGAATAATTGTGTTTTTATATCATCCAAAATTATCTATGGTATGTATTTTAATTCCATCTTGTTCAACCTATTTATCTTCATTATGCTATGATCCTACATTTACTTTAGAAAATAAATCTAATTAAAGTGATTTATTTGTTACGTTGTCTTCAAAAAAATATTAAAGAACAGTTTCGCACAATTTAACATAAAAAACTATGATAATAGGCTACGAAGTTCTTAATAAACTCATCTTCGATTATGTTAGGAATGTTTTTATATATTTGAGTACATTTTTTTTGCCTTACCTAACTCGCGTTTTGCAGTGACTCCATTTTCAAAACTTAAATCGTACTTCTGAAAGAGAGTAACATGGGTCAGTGAAAAACGCGTCAACCGAGAAAAATATTGTAAAGTTAGGAAAGGCAGAAAATGTACTGAAATATATATGATAGTAATTACTAACGAATGCATAAAAATCACAGACCAAAGAGTACACCATCGTTCTACTTCGATCGGTATTCTTGACGCGGAGTATATTTTTATGCTGACACACTACTTATTTATAACAATCTATTTTCAAAACACTATAGTGAATACACTTAGTCTAAACTACCCATACATAAAACATACTGGAAGATATCGTAATAAGTATTTGGTTTTTTTATACTTATAAAAAAACTAATTTCTCTGCAAATAATTGTATTTGTAATTACAAATATTACAGTGTTTTTCTTCGATTACTTGAAGTAATTCAAAACTGATAAATTGTTTACGCCTTTAATAGGTACTAACAGTGGTTACAGCCCTGTATTAAGCTCCAAGCAATGTTGAAGTATAAAACAGTCTCTAATGAAACCCTCTCAAGGCTAAAAGTGACTTTGTGCACCGGGCTAATCTCCCAAAGATTTATACTCACTATAGTTATTAAAAACCAAGTGGGAGGTAGATTAGTGACGCAAAACCTTGGAGAGACCTTAATGCCAGACTGTTAGCTAAACACATTCTCATAGTGTGAACATCAGTGAATTTTAAATACAATTATGTTTTTATTTTAGCTAATAAAATTTGTGTGCTTATAAACCTTATTATTTAATTTATTATTAGTTATTACTTTTTGCAAAAATCAGCAATATATTTCTATATTTTTAACCAATAAATATTAATGAAATCATACTATTTTAAAGAAGTTTTTGATTCGTTTTGTAGTATTTTAATGTTCGAAACACCGATTGTTTTCTGTGCTAGTAAAACTACTACGAAAAGAATGTAATAGTTTGGTGTATTATTAGTGTAAAAAACTTATTAGTTTTTTTTTAAACAAAAAGTGAATAACCTAAGCTTTACACGAAAACAATGATGCATACGTTGAATGAAGCCATTTTGTTTTTACTACTTTACACTTTTAATTATTGTGAGTGACGATTTGAAAAAAAACACTTAATAATATTCACACTCTCTTCAAAATATCCTCGTGTATCCTTGAAAAATTTTAAAATATAAAAAGTATTCTTTTAATTATTTATTTTGTATTATGTTAAAACTGTGTTGTTTTAAATCGTACGTCCGTAGTTTTTTAAACTGTATTCCTTTCAGACGTTTTATTTGTTTCTTTTTATTCACGAATATGAATATATCCTAATATTTATTGTGGGACTACTTGTTATTCATGAAAATTAATTTTAATTGATAATCTTTTGAAACAGGAATAATATATCTTTTGAGTCTTATATAGTAACTTAATAACTTTGTAATATTGTACATTATAATGCAAATTTATTTTCTAGTGATTAAGTGAAAATTTAAATAGTAATATATTGTGTAATAAAACAAGGTATTTATAAGCAACAAAATAATATAAAAAAGTTAGGAGGTAAAAATAAAAATTAATATATCTGGAGAAAGGTAAATCCCTCAATAAAACATCAAAAGAGGAAACACTTAACGTGGAAAATGCGGTTTTTGGGAAGACGACGGTAGATAGTGGGACTATAAAAATGAAAATATCTTTAATATACTTAGTGAAAAAGCAGATCAAGTTATAGATCCAAAACATTTTATTAGTGTCAAGATATCATAATAGTGCCAAAATTATATCAAAGAAGTAGAATATAGTAAACATTTTATGTAAATATTAATTATTGGTTTTAAAATTATTAATGAATATTTTTGAAGAGAAGGTTTTTAAATAAAATGTTTAAGAGATAAGATCAGAGTTTTGTTGAAATTTAGAGTGAAATAAAATTACTAACAAAATTTAATAAATTAAATTGAATTCGATTTTAATTAGACATTTTAGTCTATATAAAAACGTTACAGTATAATGTTTTCAAAGTCAAACTAAGGAACTACAAACATGCGTGAAACTACAACAGATCTCCTCGATTCAAACTTTACTATCAAGAGAATATTGGTAATTACAAGTATAAACCTATCCAACCAAAAACAACATTTATCTAATGAAAATATTCTTTTAAAATATAAAAAAAACCTCTTCTGTCGTAGTATTTATTTGAACCGCAAATAAATTTTTATTATTTATTTTTTCAAAGCAGTTTACAGAAGTGTAAGCTGTAATTAAAATTGTGTTTCCAACTCAATTATACTTTACTTACAAAGAACTGGACGCATTAATCTAGTACGTTCCGTTTAACTCTTTCAATTAAACTTTGCAAATTACATTTTATTTCTAGACTGTTTTCCATGGCTCAACTTTATTACAACCTTGATGAAATATTTTATTGTTGATCAGCAGCAATTAAACATTTTAGTTCATACTTGCAAGAAGTAAATATTCAAAGTTGAGCGTTGATTTTCAACAAACAGAATTACAAAGTCAGCTTGAACATTCACCTTTAAAATTGTGAAAATGGAATAAGTTGGGCAATTAAGAGATTTTGTTAAAACTTTTGTGTTTTACGAGAAAAGGAAATTTTCTTCTTTGTATAATTAATCTTGGTTTAAAAACTCAAAGTGTAATGAACTAAACTTTAGAGAATTAAATCTAATTTTTTCAGGGCAACAATATTTAAGAAAAGAGTCTAAAATGACTGACATGAATTATTAACACTTTTAATATTCACTGTAAAATATGAAACAGGATCAACAGTATTTCTTAGTAAATTACATTTCTATAGCTGTCTTAAAATGTTTATTTTTAATCCACCTAAAAATATGTAACTCACTACTCTATTTATTTCACGATTTTTTCTAAATGACAGGAATCCATTTTAATCATGAATTTAGAAAATTCATTATTTATAATAATATTTATAGTATAGGTTTATTTGTACTAGGCTATGTTTTTACATAATATCAATAGTGATTTATATATAAAAGTATAAACACAAAAACTAACTATAAAAACCACATTAATACTATATAAATAATATTCGAGCTGGCTTGTGAGTGAAAGTTATAATTAAAGAATAAAAATATGGTACAACTCACAAATATAATTTTTTTTTCATACGCGTTACAACGACTAATTTGTCGTCATCCTCAGTAAAGCTACACAAATCAAATTAACTAAAAAAAATAATAATATTAAACATATCCTATAAAGTTTTAACAAAAGTAAAAACAAAAGTTTTTTTAGACTTTTGTTTTTACTTTTGTTAAAACTTTATAGGTTATGTTTAATAATATTGTTTTGTTTTTTAGTTAATTTGATTTGTGTAGCTTTACTGAGGATGACGACAAATTAGTCGTTGAAACGCGTATGAAATAAAAAAAATAATAAAAATTAATATTTCTGAGTTGTACCACATTTTTACTTATTAATTATAACATTAATACTGTATGCCTAGTCACTGTGGCTATTGTATTAGTTGCCTACGAAGGTAAAGACTTCCCATATAAACTATTTGTAAATAAATAAATTAAGCCCTCAAGACATACGACACATGGCAGAATATGATGCTTTATATACACATGTTTTGCGATACTAAAAATTTGAACTTCATTGACACATAATGGTTTACACTGAGGAAGACAGCTAGTGGTGTTGGGGAAACATGTAGTCTATGTATAAAGAATTATATTCTCGTGATTAATTTTGTGAGATTTTATAATATCACTAATAAACATAATAAACAATTTATAACCTTTGTCGTAAAAACTATTTTTAATTCAGGGAATAGCTATTTCTTGTTTATGCTTATAATACTCGTATATCTGCTATACTGCACAAATTTATTTTATATTGAGATGAAATATATTCTTCTTTATAACCATATCTAGTGCTCAGAGCATGTCTACATCTTACCTCCCTTCAAGTCACCTTCAAACCTTTAGGACGTACATAACATGTATATAATATATTCAACTGGTGTATATATATTCCACCTAATACCAACTGTCCTAATTTTCGCGTGGTATGTCTCACATTTAACCTTAATTAATTTAAAACCTACATACAGTATTACATCAATCAAAAAATGATTTCCAATATTAATCTTTATTATATTCGTCAAAAAATATCAGTAATTGACTGAACAAGTTTTAAAAACAATCGATGTAATTGGAAAAAAATTAATGTTCCCCGAGAACAGAGGAGAATTAAAATTATTCTTCACGAAAATGAGCAGTTAAATGAGCTGATATATGAAGGTTGAGAATATTTTAATAACGGTAAAGAATATATAATTCTTGAAGATGAATTAAAAGAATGAGTTATCTTATATTAGTATAAAAAGATTTAGTTACGGATATCTATATCTCTTTTTTGCTTATTACTTGATAAGTAAATCATTCTGAAGTAAGGAAAAGCGAGTATAGAATAACACGTTTTCAATAATTTAATGGAATCCTTGCTTTTGTCACCCTGAGAAACCTTATGGCTTTTTACGTGTGAAAGTACTTGACCCATTTTTCAGGAGATTTTAGATATAACTCTTCCATTTCTTCTCTAAAAACTTCCAAGTTTGCCAATTTATGAACTTACTTCGAAATTTGTAGACAGTCAAAAGTGATATTTCTTTGTCTTCAACTATAGGTTCAGTACTTCCTCGCGTACTTATCCATTCGCATTATCTCTTTCATCTACATCCATCCATTTTATTATGCTAGAGAGCTATTGCTCGAAACAGACACGTTACTTAGTTAATCGACATTGTAAAAGATTGGGTTTAATCAAATGCCACTGATATGTAAATTTATTGTAACAGACAATATGTTTTAAGGATATTATACTACAAGTCTGTTGATTTGTACCTTATATAGAATTGTAAAGAGCCAATTTATTGTTTCGTGGTTAATCGAATTGGTGTAAAATCTTTCCTGATGATAGCCTGTTATTAAATCCCGTGATTTCACACAATATGAATTCAGCATTGCAGCTTTTCCTATGTATACAGTTTTTATCTCATCCTTATTTCTCCAGTTCTTTAGAAATTTAAAGAAGCGACCTCGAAACTTTCCGGAGAGTATTCACCTCTTCTAGCTATAATAATGGGTTATGGACCATAATCCAGCCTCCCAAAGCCTCAAACTCTCTGGACAAAAGCACCAAATAAATTCAACTCAAAAAGGCCTAACAGTATTACGTTTTTTAATTAAGCAATCCATAAACGTTTTCAGAATACTTCCTAATATAAAAAAGAATATTTTGAAGAAAAAAAAATGTAGCCTTATTTAGTGTAGAATAACGAAATCTCAAGTACTGATTATAATAACAAACATTCATTCCGTAATTAATTTTTCCCCCACAGGCTGTTTAATTATTCAGACTGTTTTTTTTCTTTGTAATAAAAGTTGTCTTTCTCTAAAGTTTTAAAGTAATTCTTTGAATCTCTGCGCTGCGTAATACTTAATCTCATTAACGTCATGGAAATTATTTTGCTTTAGAATGGTTTTAGATATTTTGCAACAAAAGTACATAAAGTAAAAGTTTTATTTCCAAAAAAAAGTAGAATATATATATATATATATATATATATATATATATATATACATATGATGAATAGTATTTATCTGGAGTACATCCGTTCATTTTGCAGTCCATACATTCGCAGTTCCGAAGTTTCGCTAGAATCTCATCCAGCATTGACGAGGTGAACCCAAAAACAGTAGAAGAGCGAGATACATACATACGTACATATATATATATATATATATATATATATATATATATATATATATATAATGAATAGTTACTATCTGGAGTACATCCGTTTATTCTGCAGTCCATAAATTCGCATTTCCGACGTTTCGCTAGAATCTCATCCAGCATTGACGAGGGGAACTCAACAACCATAGAAGTGCGAGATACATATATATATATATATATATATATGATCAATAGTTATTATCTGGAGTACATCCGTTCATTCTGCAGTCCATAAATTCGCAGTTCCGTCGTTCGCTAGAATCTCATCCAGCATTGACGAGGTGAACCCAACAACAGTTGAAGAGCGATAGTATATATATAAATGTTACCTATAACATATGTCACATATGTTAATTTTAATTGTTTAATATTCAGGATGATGTTGGTACTGTTACCCAACGAAAAGCTTTGAATTGTAAATTCAATTATAATTCTTGTATTTGTATTTTGACTTAGTTCTTTATTAATACACAAGAATACATATTGCGATATATATATATATATATATATATATATATATATATATGTATATATTATTTGTTTGTGTAAGGATCTCTGCCTCATAATGAAAACTTGCAAAACGTCAATCAGGTTTTTTCACACAAACGTCATCCTTCAAGTTATCTAACATTAACAGAAATTACTTTCGCTTTAGCCGGCAATTTATCTATTATTGTTGAAACGTTTAGTCTCACCCAATGATTTCTTAAGAAACTACCCTCATTTCAATACACTATATATTGGCATTAGAAGGAAACGGGGTGAGAAGCTACTATTCGCTAATTTGGATAAAATAACTCTGTGTTTGTCTTATGGAAAAAAGGAAAACCAGAGGGTTATTTTGTAAACGCTTAGGTATGTTAAGCATAAAAGAATGAATGAAGCATAGAATGCTAAAAAGAATGAAAGTGTTTCTAGGAGAATAGTAAAATATTTCCCCAATATATAGGAGATTCTGGTGGTTCAAACAATAAATTTAGATTTATTCAAATTATTGTCACTAAATGTATAAGATAAATGTAAGTTAGATATATTTATATATTTTAATATAATCAAATGGTTAATCTTTGAGGATTTAAATAACATTATTATTCAGTTTATTAACTTAAATATTGAATATTACTCACTCACACTATTTATTTAATACTTACAATCCATTCTTTTTTTTTTAAAATATTATTATATAACAATAAAGATTCTATATGTTAAACAGATACTGTCTGTATCACTGGTTACCAGAGATCGTAGTCGTCAACAGCATATTGTGATAAATAGATTCGAACTCCAACCTGAAAAAACAGAATACTAGTTTCATCTTATTATAAAAGCAAATATTGTTATACAAGATCCACTAACGGTATTTTTAACCCAAGAATTAAGTTACAAGCTGTGCGTAATTATCACACATAAACATATTCGCCAAAGCAATATTATGTCATTTCTGGTATCCATGAGGAACAGGTTTATTTTCCCTTGAGTTTTGCTTAGAACGCGATACAGTTAAAAAATTGTGCATGCAACTCTTATCTGATCTTTTTATTCAGATATAGATTGTTTAGAATTTAATGTTCATGATGTTTGAATAATGTAGCTGTAAAATTATGCCTGAAACGAGTTAATACAACGGATTTGCAAGATAATAAACATAATATTTCAGAAACGTATTCTCATCGAAAAATAATTTTATGTTAGTTGACATCATAGTCGCCATCAAACATGTTTGTATGGAGAAAAAACGTTGATCTTAAAATTGAAATTCAATATTCCAGAAGTTACATATTTTACTGTGAAAAATACTATAGCTCATCCTCTCGAATAAAATACGAAAGATTCAGGTATATAAAACATGTTGTATACCAATGAAAATGTGTTTAGGAATTTCGTAGTAATTGCTAGAGAACTTTGAAAAATTTAAAATTTTGAGCATACGAACATTTATACCTGTATTTACAGAGATTATTTCCTAAGCCTTGTAATAGCTTGTTTTATGATGTATAGAAATCTGTTTTATAATATACATATAGTGGTGCATTATACTAAATAAAATGAGAATTTAAAAAAATGTATAAAATAATCATCCCAGGAAATACATTTGTAATTGAATTCAGTAAACCAAAGTAATTGTATTCCCTCACTGGATCGGGTTTAGTTTACAGAAGGTATGGAAAAAATCCAAACCAATTATAACAAATATTTTTATTCAAAACACGGTTTAGTAAATCTAGGTTAAGTTTCTCAGAAGTTTGAATCTAAATATAAACTGATTTAAAGTTTCAGAATGAACTTTGTCAAAGTTCAAGTTAAATTCATTAAGGAATACACTTAAGTAGGTTTATGCTCCGAGTATAAGTGGGATTATGACCAAGCTAACGAAGTATATGCTACCTATATAACGCTATTATTATCGTAATAGCCAATGTTTATTTTACAAACTTTATTATACGTTTTTCTTTCTATGTCTTCTCTAATTTTCTCTGGCGTATTTTGTCTTGCCTTTATGAATTTCGGTATTTTCCTCTTGTAACATTGTTCTACTACTTACTGCAAACACAGGACATACTAGGAGCATAAAGTAGGACTTATGGCCTTTTAATTGCTTGTTATTTTATATGAGGGATTGACTAGCATATATATTTAATTTTGTGTCGATATTTCTAACATATATTCTATTATCTGCTATATTATTATAACAGTCATTATACAGTAAACTCCCGATTATCCGTAGGGGGATTAACCGGTTTGCGGATTATCAGGGTCTGCCATTGTTTTACAAATATCCAATTTTTATTCCAATCTGATTCATGTTTTTAAATTTCCAAACGGTGAATTACGACGTAAATATATATAAGGCCTAATAGAAGTTGAGATAAAGGGAATAGATATGTAAATATGTACGTACTAATTTTTACATTGAAATGGAAGCATCCCGACGCGGGCCAGCGAAATAAAAGGGGCGAGCAGACTACTGTATATAAGAGACAATGACAAAATGCTTGGACTCCCGAAACCCTAATGTGTATCATAAGATTGTAAACAAATGTCAGCTAATCTGGACTATAAATAGTTTAGGATGTGACATATGCATTACCCATGTCTGTCATATACATTATCGATCTTTATGGCTTTGTGACACAAGTAGACACTGTGCGACAAAATGGTTCTCAAGAAACTTAGATTGCACATTAAAGCTAAATCAATGGTCACAAAAAAAAACAGACGAAAGTGACAGATTTTTTTGTTAAAAATTGAAAGTATAACGTGTAAAGGAAATTACATATGCACATATATACTTAATTTTGACATATACTTATGTACGTATTGTAAATAGTTAGACATATAAATGTACATGTTATAATCCGTCAAATACATCGACATTTTAAATTACTTTCTGTATTTATTTTGTCCTCTGAAGAATATTTGTGAATCGCATTAACCGGGGTAATTATTTGTGTAACTTATGGTATAATAATCGATTATCGATCGTTTTGCGTATTCTTCGTTCATAGCGGATTATCCGGGGAATTCGTTATCCGGCGTTGCCGGGCCACCCTATTCCACGAATAATCGGGAGTTTTCTGTATTTGTAAAAGATAGTTATAAAATTTATCATATGCTTAGAATATACAACATAGGGCTACATTTTACTTTAAAAGGGTAACTTTTGTTAATGTTTATTTCGTGTTTTTAATAGCATTAGATTTCAAGACTCTGTAAGTTTATTCAGTAAAACAAACTTTAAGGACAAATATAACGTTCTTTAAACCATAAGATGTCTAAATGATCGATTTTGAAATTGTCGATTACGATAAACTGATGTGAGTGTAAAACCTTCAGTCTTTTACAGATATAACCCAAGTAAATAGGTGATACGTAAATAGAATTAAATATTAAGGAATAACCATTATTAATAGTTGAAGTAAAAACTGCAATCAATTTGAAAAGTTATGGTTATTACGAAATACGTAATTTTTAATACCCTCTAATTTCCGGCACTGTTAAAGATTGAGCGTTATTTTCACAGAACGAGTGTTTACTTAAATACTATAATAAATGATAATAATAATAAAATATAATAATATAAGCTATAAAAAATAAGCTTTCCTCTGAGCTGAGTTAAAATATATTAATAAAAATTAAAACATTTGCCCTAAAAAATTTTAATAAAAACATAAATTATATTTTGAATTTTAATTGTTTTAAATATTGTATAAAATTTTGTAAGAGCGTAGTCCAGAAAACAAATTGAATAACATTGGACCTCCCCTTCAATAAGGGTAAAATTTTAAAAAAATAATAAATTCCTAAAATAATAAGCAGTTTATCACATTATAATGGCCGCGTAATGTTTAGTGTTCACTTTGTGACATTGTTTTTCCTGTAACACAAAGCTTTTCATTTGTCTATAAACGAATTGCTCAGCTCCCTAAACAATTACTTTATAATTAAGTAAAAAGTTAAACTTTGTAAATTATCATTCTGACTCCCTGCACACTTAACTATCTCACATTCAGTTCAGATTGATAGAAAAACGTCTCTATTTGATCAAATGCAGGTTAATTTAACGCTTGTGAGTTTTAAAATGTTGAAATGCTGAAATAATTGTGTTTCCAAGAGAACTAGTTTAAAAGTAGTAATTTAAAGAAGTCATATAAAAAAAAATTCAAACTATATTCCTTCTCGGGTTAACAATGAAGAATATTATTTTAGTTACTTTTACATAAATAATTACAATTAATTTAAATAAAGTAACATCACCTATGCGTAAAAACAGCTGTTTCACCACATAACCTAACACATAATATCAGCTGTATGAACTTATCTGTATTACTATATAAAAATCTAATGGTGTCTGTGTGTGTGTGTGTGTGTGTGTGTGTGTGTGTTACTTAATCAAGTAAAAACTACTGAACCCATGAGCTGAAATTTTACATGGGCATTCTTGGGGTTCCAGATTAATATATAGGACTAATTGTTTTAGAAATTTTAACACGCCACCCCCCTAGCCTTTAAATCACCTTCAACACTTAATTATCAATACTCCAATATGTACTTGGCTTAGTCAGCTGATAGTAAGTGTGTTTGGAATGATCTGTAAAAGTCACTTTTAAACACAATTAAAAAGGTTACAGTAATTTTTGTTATTATTCATCTTTCAAGGTTAGTTATACTTTACAAATGTCATGTTACAAGCAGTAGCTTTTCCATCTCTTGACTTTTCAAGAGAATAATAGGTAAAGTTTATGAATGATATTTCTATATATTTGTTGGAATATAAATTAAATTCAACCCACGTAGAAATTAAATCAATAGAAATATATGTCATCCCCGTACGAACGACGGGTACTCTGCTAGTATGTTATAATTTATTTTAAGCCATATTTGTCTCCCATGTAAAACTGTAATTAATTATTTAAATTCAATTTTTGAATTGAAATTTTAAAAACTGTATGCACATTAAGTGTCATCCAGTATAAGTTAAAACTAAATTAATTTGAACTTGAGTGCATGAATAAAAATTATTTTACTAACGGTTGAAAATCTGAACTAGATGTATATAAGGACAGTTTGAATTATTAGATAGAATAGATAACAAAATCTATTTCTGCCTTTTTATTTTATGTTGAAGACAATGTAAAATAATAACCAAATTAATTAAAACCAATTAAAATATGTACTTTAAAACCTTTTATAAACATACCTCACTTAAAAAATAAATAATCTACAAGAACAATGAGCCAAACGGTATGTCAAGATCGCCTTCAATATGATAAAAATATAACTTTTAATTTCTCTAACTAATTTTTATTACTTTTGATTTTTAACTACTCATTTTACTGCATAAACATATCCACCTTAATACCTCCTTCGTAACATACTGCGATACACTTTCTCATGAATGGTTCAGCTCCTTTGATCTTTCTGAAAGAACGTTTTCGAACTAAAAATATATATAAGTTCGAAGTTTTCGAAGTTTTATATATAAAAATAGGTATATATCCACCGTGGAGTTTGATTTTCTAATAAGCAAATTTCAACCGATAATTCTTTCACCGTTGACTTTATTGTATGAGAATGTGATCGGTCTTGTCATAGCTTTGATGCAGTGAACACTTCTTACCTCATGTACACCACGCCAGCAAGTTACAGTTACGTGTTACACATTTTAAGATTTTTCCAATATATATATATATATATATATATATATATATATATATATATATATATATATATATATATATATATATTACAAATTCTGAGTTATCAGAAGCATTATATATAATATCCTTACAGATTGAATTTGCATATGAAATTAGATGATTCGCAAGCACAACTTTGCTCATTAATATTGCTATCATTTTATATTACATTGTTCTTATAATATTGGATTATTATTTCTACTATACTGAAGTCTGTATTGTTAAAACTATCGTTAATTTGTAGTGAAAACATGGGTAAAACGGGGTCTTTCACGGAAACAAAGATAATAAAAGAGCATCCACATTCTATGCAGATTTCATATTAAATCAATCTCTTTGAGTAAGCTTCAACACTCTAACAACTTGACAAAAGATTACGTTTTATGTTTTGAATAAAATTATTCGAAATAACTATTTGTCATTTATAAATTGATTTCTACTTGTTTCTGACTCTGAACCTTCATTAATACTAAACGAAAGTATAATCTGAGCTAGTGACGAAACTTAGGATTTTTAAAATAAATATTGGAATTATTTGGTTTCGATAGCTATACAGAAATAACAAAATTATGAATATTATTATTATTATTATTATAAAAAGTAGACATTATTACACACACACACACACACACACACACACACACACACACACACACACACACACACACACACACACACACACACACACACACACACACACACACACACACACACGCTGTAACGGTCTGAATCACCGTTCAAATTAAGAAATTAATAATTTCCATTGTTTGAATAACAATTTTAATATTTAAATAATAACGTTTTGATTTGTGGCATAAGGAAACGTTGTAAAGAGTCAAGAAGTCAGTAAAATTTTGAATAAGTATTATTAAGACAAATTAAAAATTATAATAACATGAAACCGTAATAACTAACTAAATTTGACAAACGAGAGTGAAGTGAAAAATTTTTAAATGCCGAAAAATGCTAACTTAAGAACTAGGCCACGTAGAACTGTCTTCGACATTTTGAAATGACCAGAAAAATCCATAATAAAGAATAATGAAAACAGAATATAAAAAAACTCAAATAACAAAAAGGTTACAGCCATTTAAAAATAATAGACATTTTTCAGTGTTCTAAAAACGATAACGAAATTATGCAGGTTAAAACTGATACGTTGTCCAACCCGTCCCTACAAGAAAAGAAGCACGGAGATAGCGACGAGCTTAGAGCAGGGGGGAAGGGTTACACAGCCGCAATAAATACAGGAACTTAATGACCTGTAAGGCAGTCTGTAAAAAATTTTAATACGAGATGCTAACGGTCTTAATGTCGGTCAGTACCTAGGACAACCACCATAAGACTAGATGGGACCAAAATAGCCACGTTTCCTCCGTCTACTTCCATCCATGGACGAGGGCTACAGACTCAGCCTCCAGGACGCGGAAATGGAGAAAGACTTCCATCGACTGACCAGGTATGGCAACTTCCGATGTCCAGGGTCCAGGGAATCCAGATGAGAGGAATCTAGGACCGGCAGGGAAATCCTTGGCAAGTAATTTTCTCTATTATATACAAATTAACGTCAAATTTAGTCAGTTAATTTTTTTAAATTCAAATTACCAAATAAACTTAAACAATGACTTCATTCTATGTTGAAAAATTAAATAAATCTTAAAAGTAGTAAAATTAATTAGTATAACAAAAATGTTTAAATAATTATGAATAATAATAATACTTTACTAAACTTAAACACTTTTGCCCACCATCGTTTCTGGTACGCCCGGCTTATTTTGTTGCAAGGAATGTTTTATGAAATCGTTTCACGCACATCCATCGGCTTTTTCAGTGCGACCGTGTTTACAAACATTGTGGTGCCTTCCCTAATCTTGAGCTGGGTCGAACATTTGTTCGACTTGCTGGGTCCTTCATCCAAAACATCTGAATACTTTATTATTAACTCTTGTAACCTAGACAATTCTTAGTTGTTTAAAGTACAGCGTTTGTTTTTTGTACTGTCTATTTTAATAGCATTCCGTCTTGAACATTTTTTATTCGTCCCGTACTTTTTTACGGCGCTTCGCTTAACACCATTGTGCATAACATCTGTATTTGATTTTTGTCTTTTGTTTGATTTTATTCGGTTTATTTTGTAAGGTTGATATGTTGTTAATTTACCATTAAATTTGTTATTTGCGAACATTTTTGGGTTTACTTGAAATCAGGTTTATTAAAATTAACTTGCTCTGGGATTTTTGTTTCGTCTAACTGATAGTTCTCCCGACAATTAGGTCCTTCTCTAACATGTTGAAAATTTGTTTGTTTCGGCTTGTAGCCATTTTTATTTAATTTGTTTAGTCCTCCCTTTCATAATTCGTCATCATTTACTTTGTTTGTTGTAGGTTTGGTTAGCCTGTTTTTATATTTTATTTGGATCAGTTAGCTTACTTAATTCCTTAATTTCGCAATTTATTAATTTTATCTCCCCTTTTTCAGTACATAAATTGTCGCTTAGTTCGTAATTTAAATTTGCGGTAATTTTCGTTTGTAATTTTTGTATTTGTTTCATTTGTTTTAATTTTAATCCTTGTTCACCGTTTGTATCGGTGGAACAAATTTTTTTAATTTTTTGGTTTTAATTGGAAAGCCTTCCATAATTTTTGTCTTTCCATTTTTTCTTCAGCTTTCTCTTTCTCTTTTTGTTGTATCTTGCTCTCCTTCTCTTTCTCTCTTTCCGCCTTCTCTCTCTCTCTTAATTGTTTTTCTTTGTCGTCTCTTTCCTTCTCTCTTTGTTGTCTTTTGATCTCCTCCTCCGCCTTCTCTTTCTCTCTTTCCGCCTTCTCTCTCTCTCTTAATTATTTTTCTTCCGCCTTCTCTTTCTCTCTTTACGCCTTCCCTCTCTCTTTTTCCGCCTTGAAAAAGGACATTAATTTATCCATTTCGGTTTTTGACATTTTATTTATTTTAATTTATTATTTATTTAGATTATCTAATTATTTATTTATATTCGATTGTCCTAGGCCAGACGGTTCCTCACGCGCTCTTTCGTCTAATTATTTATTTAATTTCTGTTATTTATTTATTTTTATTTTATTGGTACGTTTTTGTATTTATTTAAATTTAATTTATTATTTAAAAAATTTAATTGTTTTGTTAAACATTCTGACTTCACTATGTCACAAACACGATTTACTTTTTTACATAATTCAATTATTTAATTTTGAAATAGGGTACCTGTTCAAAGTCCCTGTTCGGGCACCAATTCTGGTACGTTCCCCCCGCTCTGCTTCGCTGTTTTGTTGTTGGCACAATTACCTATTTATTATATATTTATATACAGATGCTGCTCACACCGTTTTGTGTACCGTGTTAGGATCCCTAAAATTTGCCTTGCGTTCCCGCGTAATGTACCACGCCCAAATACAAGCTTATTCCCGCTGACTTCTACCTTAACGTTTCTATGACCTCCCCTAAGATGGTTGGCAGGTTTGTTGGGTCTGTATATAGTCACACATAACAGTAAAGTAGTCAGCTGGAAAATAACAACATTTATATGAATACACAAAATTTTCAAAGAATCTTACCACTTCATGAGATCTGCATTCACAGCAAGGGGACGTGCAAAATATGATCATGTTTACGATACCTATTTTAAAAGGCTCCTGTGTTCTTTAAACATGATCTGCCAGTAGACATCGTCTCTGGGCTTCAATACAAAAAACCAACTAATGTTTAGAATGCTCAATAAATTTGTTCTCAGGAGAGAACTCGTTTGAAGGAACATTAGGTTCTTAATTTTATATATTTATTAATTAATTAAATTTAATTAAAACTTTACTTTGAATTTATAATCATTATTTATCAGTTGGAAAAAAATAAAAGTTTTTATTGGTTGTTCAACATAGGATAAATTCAAATAGTGTAAGTTTTTATAATGCATTTTATTACTGATTTTAAACTAAAATAATTATCTTTTCAAATAAAACTACATTTAACTCTATCTAATAATGAATTAAAAGTTCGTTATTTTTCACATATTTAAATCCTACATTTCATATAAAATTAATTAATTATATTTACACATTTTTAAACGCAATTATTTCCAAATTTAACATAATAAAAACTTTTATCTTCTCATTTCTAGATTGAATTGGTAAATTCACATTTTATTATAAATAATTTTAAAATTTAAGGAATCTGGTCTTCTTGAAATTGATTGGCTTATGGCCAAAACCACTTTGTAAATTTAATACTTATTATCAACTATTTAAACATTTTTGTTATACTAATTAATTTTACTACTTTTAAGATTTATTTAATTTTTCAACATAGAATGAAGTCATTGTTTAAGTTTATTTGGTAATTTGAATTTAATAAATTTAACTGACTAAATGTGTATATAATAGAGAAAATGACTTGCCAAGGATTTCCCTGCCGGTCCTAGATTCCTCTCGTCTGGATTCCCTGGTCCCTGGACATCGGAAGTTGCCATCCCTGGTCAGTCGATGGAAGTCTTTCTCCATTTCCGCGTCCTGGAGGCTGAGTCTGTAGCCCCCGTCCATGGATGGAAGTAGATGGCGGAAACGTGGCTATTTTGGTCCCATCTAGTCTTATGGTGGTTGTCCTAGGTGCTGACCGACATTAAGACCGTTAGCATCTCGTATTAAAATTGTTTACAGACTCCTTACAGGTCATTAAGTTCCTGTATTTATTGCGGCTGTGTAACCCTTCCCCCCTGCTCTAAGATCGTCGCTATCTCCGTGCTTCTTTTCTTGTACGGGCGGGTTGGACAACGTATCAGTTTTAACCTGCATAATTTCGTTATCGTTTTTAGAACACTGAAAAATGTCTATTATTTTTAAATGGCTGTAACTTTTTTGTTATTTGAGTTTTTTTATATTTTGTTTTCATTATTGTTTATTATTGATTTTTCTGGTCATTTCAAAATGTCGATGACAGTTCTATGTGGCCTAGTTCTCAAGTTAGCATTTTTCGGCACTTAGAAATTTTCACTTCACTCTCGTTTGTCAAATTTAGTTAGTTATTACAGTTTCATGTTATTAAAATTTTTAATTTGTCGTAATAATACTTATTCAAAATTTTACTGACTTCTTGACTCTCTACAACGTTTCCTTATACCATAAATTAAAACCTTATTATTTAAATACTAAAAATTGTTATTTAAACAATAGGAAATTATTAATTTATTAATTTGAACGGTGATTCAGACCGTTACAACACACATACACACACACACACACACACACACACACACACACACACACACACACACACACACACACACACATATATATATATATATATATATATATATATATACATAAATACATAAAATATATAATAAAAAAACGTAATATAAATTGCCCGAGGGATTTGTTTGACACGCATCATATCTCATACTTAACTAACATTTAAGTAAACTCGCTTTGTATGAATTGACTATTTGCGTTTCCCTTAAAGACGGTTTGGGTGAGTAATCATTATAAAAGTAAATCTAAAATGAGTTGCTCATTAGCGAAGGTTTCTAAATACGGAGTTAATTCCATGCCAGTTGGTTTAGGCATGAGCTGCGGTGAAATCTGTTTGCGATTTTATTCCCCGTTGATTTCATACCTTGCCCTATCTACGGTGTGATTATCCTAAGGCGATTGTTACATAATATTGGGGGCTGTGCTTATACTTTTTAAAGAAAAGTTAGAAAATGTATGATACCAAGGGTTCAAGAAGTTTCTAAGCATGATTTTGATGGTCACGCATCTTATATTTATATCTAATAACTAGATATAAATTATCATAATATAATAGGTAAATATTATATTTAAGTCATTCCTAGAGTAAAATGTAGAATTGTTTAACGTCCACAATAAAAGTATTAATACTGAATGGAGCTAAAAGATCAATTCAATGCTTGGATTACTTTTGTTAAGCATCCTATATAACTTTTTGCTTGTAGATATTCCGTCTTTGAAAATTTAATTTTGTGAAATAATAAATTTGCATGTGTTAATATTCATGATTCTTTCACATGGTTTAAGTTGTTTTCATTGTATACATTTTAATAAAGTGCCATATATTAATTTGATCTAATCGATTCGTTTTGTTATTGCTATGATCATGAATTTAACCAATTCATCCTGTGTTAGCTTTATGTCCAGATGATTTTCACTCCATGCAAAAATCAAATGACAGTCGATATAAGCCAGTTAATTGTTTAAATCGGTCTTTATTTTAAAAATTCTTGTAACCCTGAATTTAAATTAATACAAGCTGAATATTTTGATATGCCTAGTTGAATTCTGTTATGTTTATTTTTCAAAACAAAATAATATTTTTTTTGAAATTGAGTTTTTAATAAAATGTTCTTGATAAGCGTGAAACACGATTGTTCTGTCTACCCAGAATACACTTCGACAAAGCTTCGTTGTTTATGCAGCACTATATATTAGAATTCAATAAATCTCTTGAAAATATATTACCAACGCTCTTGATACATTTAAAGTTAAACTCCAGCACAAACTTTCAAACAGCTTTCGCAACTGACTCCGATATTGAATTTGATTGTTCTACTTAGCGTGACGTCAGAAATGAGGAAACTTAAATCTGTTTATGAGGAAAGACGGTCATTATCTTTTTTTTGTTACATTTTATTCATAGTTGAATTTTTAAAACAAAGTTACAAATTTTATTTTAAATCAATAAGTTTTGAAAGCGATATAATTTAAATAACTTACAATAGTATTATTAATTGTTTTGCCTTTTTAAATAATTAAGTTAAGTTTACAAATAAATATATTTGTTTTAAATGTGGGAACACTGTCCTCTTTTATTCACCTATCTCTTACACTTAATCTACTGCAACAATTAATTAAATATATATATTCTATGGTACATTTACAAATTATCGGTCGAGAGCCATATTACAGTGTTATGATTTGGAACATTAGAAGATGTGGTATTGCTGTACTAGTAGGACGGTTAAAACGACGACTCTTGTAGTATACTTAAAGTTTCACTGCACTAACGATTAATTTTGTTGGAATTAAATCTGTCTATATTATGTAGAATAATTAATATTTTTTAATTTTATTTGAACTTCTTCATTTATTATCTATTTAGGTATTATCTAGAAGAGGTAACCTAAAAAAAAACACACAATCTTTTATGGGAGTCTATTGGCTTCGCTGTAAGGTATTTTGGAATTGAGTTGGTCAATATGTACTAAATGGTGTGTGAGGGAGAGCTTAATAAATTGTTCGTATGTGCATACATGTGTTTGTGAGGGCGACCATATAGGTTGTTTTGTCCTAATTTTTAAATAAGGAATCTGTTACGAATAAATAAAATGAATGAATTTAGCCCCGATAATGGGGTGGTAATAACCTAATAAAATACTCGAATAGCAACAATTTGCATATTATATATGCTATGCACGAGTGTGTGTTTTGTGTGTGTGTGTGTGTGTGTGTGTGTGTGTGTGTGTGTGTGTGTGTGTGTGTGTGTGTGTGTGTGTGTGTGTGTGTGTGTGTGTGTGTGTGTGTGTGTGTGTGTGTGTGTGTGTGTGTGTGTGTGTGTGTGTGTGTAGCCACCTTATTACAAGGCAACTTAGTTCTGCACGGATCGAAATAATGTTTGCGTATTCTAAAGTTCACCTAACTTATCCGACCAACTTAATTAACTACCGAAGTTTAAGCAAACTCCATCCAGATTCTCAAGTTTCTGTTGCTGACATCAACTTGTGACATGTTCATTGACACACGTAAATATTCAGTTGAATTAATATTAATGTTCAATTGGCAGAGGCGACTGAGACTTCAATTTTCAATTTAAGTATAAGGTTTTATGTACCTGTCTTTCATTTAGGCCTATAGGCAACTTGACTATTATATATATTTATATATATAAATCGTTCAAATTTATATCGGTAATAAAATATTTTTTATTCATTCACTCAAGTACTAATATACTTGATGTTTATATAGTTTTTTTCAAATATTAATTCAATAATTAAGAGTTATGGGTTAATTTTAGTTGTATGTGGGAGAAAAACCTTTAATAAATGGCCAATGTATGAAATGTAGTTCATCCTTCCCATTTGGCTTAAAATAAGTGATGCCATGTTATTTCAAAAGATAGCTGATTTTATGTTATACGTTATGTGGTAGATTAGTTGTTTTATCGCATACGTTATGTAACCTGTCCATAATTTGTAATTATTTAATAAAATTTTACTTAAATAAAATATTTCTTTGTGGTTCTAAGTGGTAATTGACTGTAAATTATGTTATTTTCATTACTAGTTAATTTCTATGTCTCGTTATGAAAAATCCTATTACCTTGGTATGTTTTTTTCCATACTCGGTGAATTTGACATCACATTTTTTGTTTATTGCTTGTAAATCAAATACTAAACGATAGGGTTTAGTTAAAATATAATTCTCCAATTTATTATTTTTTTATCGTACCCCCCAATTCTCCTAGATTTCCATAGTTAAACCCTTTAAAAGGAAAGGACTGGGATATATATACATCTTCACGTCATACGATATTTTTCTTCTTTTGCATTTAACGACCATGCTATCTTTTTACATAAAATGATGTTTTTAAGACATTACATTTGTATAATTTTCTCTTTAAAAGAACAATTCCGTAATGCAAATATACTGGAGATATTTCGAAAAGGAGGTACAATATTTATTCTAAAAATTTGTAATATATCTATATAAATCAATAACCTAATGTAAAAATATTTTTTAAACTGTAAAAGATTGTATAAAACATTTTATCTTTTATGTGAAAGATAAAATTCAACTCCCTCTCCTGAGGGATGCAGGAAGATATGGATAAAATTGAATCATAGAACACAAACTGAAAGCTCTATTAAGTTACTCTTCCACGAACCACTGAATATAAATAGCTTTTCAAAGTAAATCTTGCTGAAAAGCTAGATTTCTGCATAACCGAGACATGTAAATCAGCAATGTTAGCTAAACCTAAAATCACTAGTTTATAATCTTAGCAAAGTTTCTGTTACCTTTTAAAATGATTGTATTTTGTTTTGTGCACTTAATATAGTAAATATTACCTATTTTGTTCTTTATTAATTTAGCTTTACTTATGTTGGGAAAAACCTTTCTGTTTCACTTCAAATCTAGTATTTGTTTAAAGGATCTTTACACTTTATTCTAAAACTATAACTCGTCATTGACGTACATTACGAGAGGAGTTATTGTGTGACCGTATTATGTTGATTTTTTAAAAAGAGAATACTAATAATAAACTCAAAAAATAGGAATAGAAAATTACACGCTTTAGAGCTTTATAAATCAATACAATGTAGGAATAAAAATTCAATATACTAATAAAAATTAAATTAAACCTTTATCTTGATTATTTATTAATTGTAAATAATTTTAGTTATCAATGTAGTTTTTCCTGCGAGAGATTTTCTAAGCTGTTCTTAATTTTTTTACAAGCAGATAAACACCAAACATTCGGTTTTTGCAGGATGTTTTCTCATGCTTGCCTCCTGCATTGTGATAGCGCCGAGTGCTTCGTTTAAGTTAATGCCTCAAGATTAATGACGCCCGACCAGGCTCATTAATTCCAACAGTGTCTGAGGCAGCTTCAGCCGAGGATCACCCACGAGTAATTGAACAAAGAAAAGAAAATCCTAAAATGGGTCTAATTTTTCTTTGCTTTGACTATAATAAAACGTTTTTGTTTTGACCTGATACTACGAATCTTTCAAGATCACCTTATGTAAATAATTAATTCAAGTTGATTTGAAATCTTCCAAGTATATGTTGTGTCCTGTAGTATAATAGAGTACCAAATTGAAATTTTATTGAAATATCAATGGTTAATAATTATATTGGATGGAAATTCTTGAATGTACGAGTATGTTCTCTTCCACGGAGAACGTTTAGAGTGAAATTTGCTTATAACTTTGGTTAATACAAAAATATTACTGAAACATATTTTTAATGAAAAAATAATATTGAGATTATTATTTTACTAAAACAGTTCATGTTTGTTATATTTTTATATAAAAATTTTCTAAAAATATTTTAAATTAGACTCCAGTTTCTAAAACATTATGTCTCATAGTGAAGACCCTTGAGAAAAGCGGTAACATTTGTAATGTTCTGAAACTCTATCATGGTAAAATCGCTTTTGTTCAGTTATGTTATGTACAATTTAAAATAATTATTGGTAAATTTAGTAAAATCGAAAACAAAATAAGGAAAATTGCTATACGTTTTAGTTATTGTTGCTATCCTTTATTAACTTAAATTTTTTAACAAGTAATGTTTAAAGTAATTTTTTTTTGGATTTATTGCTGAAGAAAAGCTTGCAATATGATTTTTTGCTTATGAGTAATATAAACTCAATAAATAAAATTTTACGTTTTTTAATAGCTATATTGTTTTTTATTACACATCGTGAAGCATAAATAGAAGTTATAAGACACATTTGACTAGGAATGTTTACTTACATTCAACGTTTCATTTGACACGTACATAGATTATGTTCCCTTATAGAGATTTGTTTCAAGTGCATAACTTTAAAACAAAACACGTTTAAAGAAGCAAATACCTCTTAGTAATTAGTACTTCTTACTCTCTCTCTCATACACACACATATACACACACACACACACACACACACATATATTATATATATATATATATATATATATATATATATATATATATATATATATATATATATATATATATATATATATATATATATATATATATATAAAATCAATAACGTTTTTTTAAATAAAACATATTTCTCCAATAGAATTGTTCCATGGCGCATTACAGGCGTTAATTGAAGCCTACTCGTATTTTTCAATATGGACACATGCTACCTCTTAAACGCAGTCAAACTGAATATTGATAAAGGTAACATGTTTAATAAATCTTATTACCGGTAAATATAGATAACAACTATTCAATGTACCTATTGATAGTAGTTTTAGAGGGGAGGGATTTCAGACATTTGACAGATAGAATATCCAAAACAAAGTAATTGTTGTTGTTACGATTAAGTACAATTTTATAAATATATTCCATTCTATATAATTTCAACTGATTATTATTATTTTTTTAATCTTAAGAAAGGACAAATGAATGCTCAACGATAGTGAGTTATTTAACTTTGGTAAAGGGATTTTATTTTAATATTCGAGGTCAGTGATGAAGTGTCTTTAGATTTTCAATCATAATAAATCTTAATTCACTCTACTCTTAAAAAACTACCTAAAACGTTTCGATATGACCAAAAGAATACGTAAAAAACATAGCTAGCAAATAATAAAAAACTTTATGATACCAATAGACCAGCACCACAATGAATCAAATAATCTAAGCACTGGATTAACTGTATTTTATTATAACTTGTCATCCATAATTATTGAAATTTCTTCTAGTACCCACTATATAGTCACATTTCTAATGACTAATCAATTTATCATTATACTTTAAAAAAACAATGTATTGTGGTTATTGGGGTACCTAACGAGCCACCTTCATGTGCTGTGGTCAGGTCTTATAACGAAGGGTTTTATAAACATGAGATGCAGAATCGAAGTGAGCCCGAAGAAGCCGTGCTGCCATAACCTAGTTAACAATAGACGAGGGAGTGATTCCGACACCACTGCAGTCATGCTCCAGTATTAATGAAACAACTGAATATCTTTTCATATTTTCTGAGTTTTATGTAAATAAAAAAATTCAATTTTTCTGAAAGTACGAAAAAAATCCGTTCCGTTTTTACAACATTTCTCGTTTTTTTTTAGGAGTTTTTAGATCTTTTGTATATAATGAATCTATGTATGTGCGTTGGTGTATGTATTTGTATTAAGATATTATAATTACTTATATACATATACTCACACTGTATTGTGTATATGTATGATTTAAACTATCAATTTCCAAAAGTTACTTATAAAGTGTCAATATAAACTCATGCTTTCAAATACAACATATGTTTAAATAATATTCAACTTAAATATATTTTTTTTAAATAACACATTGCGTCATGCAATTATGTAGTTGTTATTAAGTTTGTAAATTTCTGCAGTAATATTGTTCTAAATAATTAGGACTTTTAACTGTGTATTTAATTTTTATATTTACTTTCAAAATATTATTTTCTTTAAATGATTTTACTGGTTTATTATTTAAGGAACGAGGTGTTTTAATGTAAATTATTTTCGAATATAGTTTACCACAAACATATTTAGTTGTTCAATACATTCTTTTATTGGTTTATGTAAATAAAACCAATTTTCATTTCCTTTACAAACCATGGGTTCATAAAGAATGATTTAATTATCATTTCACTGCACTGGTTTATTGTTAATAAAACGAAATGTTTTTATTTAAATTACTTTTAATTATAGTTTTAGCGTATTACCATAAACATTGGTAGCATTTTAATACACCCTTAATTTTGTGAATGTAAATAGAACACATTTTACATTTCCCCTACAAACTAAAGAGTGATTGCTAGAATAGTATGTGCTTTATAGGCATATTGGAAATAATATTCATTAGAATTTAGTTAATGTATAATAAATTGCTTTCAAACTATGATTGGATATTTGTTTGATAATATTTATTAACTACACGAATATGACGTTAGCATAGAGGTGCAAGAGCCGTACATAATGCTGAGGTTAATGAATAGTATCTACCTTCAGCGAGCTTCTATAAGCAGATTAATTACTCATCCCAATCATGTTGAATCATTGCACAAAACGGATGCTTCCATTTCAATGGCGCTACAAAAGCGTAACGAGTTTCAAATTCACTCTTCTCATGTAATTTGTGTTTGACTATCAGATGTGAAATTATAATATCGAGTTTTGCTATAGACAAAGACTTAAATGTAAACGTGATATCTTCGTTCGTATCTTTCTTAAAACAAAACAATTTAATCTGGTTCTATATATATTATATTAAAATAAAACTTCAACACACATAATATAGAATATATTTTTCAATTCCTTCAATTATCTCCTACTCTCTTCATATATCTTGTTCAAATTTTCATTCCTAATCAAGTACTTTTATTCATCCACTTAAGTTGAAATACATTTTTTTTTTAACCTATAGTGGATGGGAGTTGATGATAATACAGTTTTTCCAAATAATTATTAATTAACTAAATTTTAGAAGTAATTTTGTCTTACATGAAAGAAAAACTATTCCCAAAAGGGGCTAGGTATGCAATATTTATTTCGTTCCATATGGATTAAAATAAGTGATAACATATGCTTTCATAAAACAGCTGATTTTGTATTGTACATTGTGTGGTAGAACAGCTGTTTTAACGGATAGGTTGTGTTACTTTATTTATAATAATAGTACATAATTATAAAAAGTAACTAAAATAAATGGTTTCTTTGTTGTCCTAAGTAGGATTTGACTTTAAATAATTTGTGTTTATATTAGTTGTTAGAATGTTAAATTCTGTTAGTAAGTTTTATTTAATAATGTTATATAATTATTAAGGAATAATTTAAGGACATTTTAAATCCAGTAGCATTTTAACTAAAAAAATGTATACTCATTAAACTTTTATAACCTATGCATTAAAAACATCTACTACGCAAACTAACTTGAACATATATATTAAAACTGTATGAAATCATGTTTTACCTAATTTAAGTATCACGTTTACGTCTGAGTGACGTTAACGCATCGGTTGGTTATTAGTTACATCTATAATAGTAATTTCTAGTTTTAAATTTATTAACAGAATATTATTTTAGAAAATTAGTAGCATTTTTAAATGAATACAGTATTTAAGTTTAATCTATGGTCATATTTCTTCAATGAATATGTCTGATTACTCAATCAAAAATGTAGTCACATTTGTAATGCTTTTTCAACGTGTCGACTTTGAGACCTATACCGATACAAATGTACCTAAATCTAGTATACTCAATAAATTCCTCAATTTTTAATACTCACCAGGTTAATTATTCCCTATGAACAATTTATCCTAATAAAGTGACTCAAGTGGTGGTAATGGTTTCACCTCTTTAACTCCTTCTTCTGGAAGGACAGACAGGATTACATTACATAAATGTCCTACTCGGAATCAAACTAAAAATTTAATATATCAATTAAAACAATTGTAAAGTTCAATACATACATTAAATAATTAAACTTTAAATGATAATTAACTTAAAACATTACATATGAGTTACATCTCTAAAAACCTGTGATAGTCTGATACTATTTGGAATAATATAACCGTGGTGTGTTAGCTGAACATAATATACTCAGTATTGACTTACAATAAAGAGAAGAGTCGAGTCACATTAAATTACTTCAATTACAAATTTCCATTTAAATAGACCTTATTTAAGTTATGTACTTATATTAGGCAAATTATCTTTCGAAAGTTCCATATAACATATGTATTTATTATAAACAATAGTAAGACAAATTTCCTGTTACTCCCGTGCCGTACTCAAGTATGATGATAAAAAAACACGTCTAACTTGTTTCAAATTTAATACATTACTTTTATGTCATCAGAATACGTGTGGTTTATACAGAATTTCATTGGAAATACTTCGTACTGTTTACCAGTATTTGTTGGAAAAACTTTGACATGTTGAGGTGACACGTTATCGTCTTTGTAAATAAAGTATAATTTTCAATTTCATCGTTCTGTACACGTTTTTCACGATTATCATTTTCAATCTGGGGCTCAAAAGGTATTTCTGGGGTATATTACTTTTTCTGGGGTTATTTCTCTTTCTTTTTTAAAAAAATAATTCTATTATCTAAACTATCACGCTTGATTAACTACAATTTAGAGCAATTTTCTTTTCAGGTTTAACATAGAATGTTCTTAACACTTCTCAGAAAAATCACAGAATTAAACATATGTAAATGAACCGGGTTATGATTATCATATAGATAAAAATTATAATATTTACTTACATGCACCTTATTCTTTGAGTTCCTTTTCAAACAAAACCTAATATTATAAAAAAAGATAATAATTCCACGTAAATAACTAAATTATACATCAAGGATTTGAACTCAATGGGAGTAAACTTCATTGCTTACACATGTATATACAATGACAACATGAAGATCTCAAAATCAAACGTACCATATTACAGAAATCAGTTTTGTAATCAGGGATCAAGATTCGTTTTTCTAACCTAAAATATTTGTCTATCCAAACCTCTAACTAATTACTAAAAGTCTGATATTGAAATTGTAGGTAAGGTATGACAACTCAACTGGAGGAGTTTAAGCTAAAGTCAGTCACTTTGTCAGGAAATAAAGAAAAAAAAAAACTTCAGAAGAAAAGCAGAAAGCACTCTTGTGAGATTAGAAATGTATGCTAAGGAAGTTAGACTCGGAAAGACTTTTTCAGCAGTAAAAGTATTAAGAAGTCTTTAAAAAGAGTGATAATAGGATAAAAGCCTCCCCCCCTTGTAGCGTATAAATGTTAACTTTTATGCCATTGGATCAAAAGTTGTCTTATTATTGTAATGCAAAATGAAACTTGTATACTGGTTTCATACCTGCTATACTCGAGTTTTAACTTTAAGGTTTTTAGTTTGCTGCTAGGGTTTTGTAAAGAAGATATTTTGAAATTAAAATCCTAATTAAGTGTTGAAATGTATATTTCAAACTAAATTAAATAATCTATGTGTTTGATAGTAATTCTGGAAATTATATGTTATATTACTGGTAATACTACTACTAATAAATTGAATTATTTAAACTTTCAAATTATAAGAAATAACTTTTGAGTATTCTATCTCTGCAAACAAAAAAATTCAACTATTCTTGTAGTGTTCTCTGAAGAATCCATATGACATCTAAATACAATTTTCATCATTCTTAAATATTGTTTATATGAATTATACAATTCATGTATTTTATTAATATCAGATTCGTATATAAAACAATACTTCGTATACAAAATTTACATACACACGATCGTATGTATATATATATATTAATATATTAAATATGGTGATATGTTTTCTTGTAATAAAGTTAATAAATTTAAAATATTTCAAAAACAAGAATACTTTTAATGAATATATTTATTCAAAGCTTTTCGCCGATAAAAGTACCAGCATCTTCGGGAAAATAATTATCTAATAAAATATTTTTACAAAATTAAAACATATGTGCTACAAACGACCATATGTTTATAAGTATTGCACTTTATGTATTTTTTTCTATAACATCAATGACCTTATAAATAGTTTGGTGCCTTGATCTCACTTGAATTTGTTCATCAATTAATTTGTCTTTAACTTTATGCTTATAAACTTCCAATATTTCAAATATATTCATTTTTAATCCTTTATTTAATTCTTTTATTAATTTCATATTTTCTATTTCCGGAAATTCGTGTCCATTATTAATACAATGCGTAGCTGAATTTGATTTGTATATGTTTGGTTTGATATAAGCGTTTAAATGTTCTTTGTATCTTTCTTTTAATTTCTTTTTTGTTTGTCCTACATATAATTTATTACAAGTTTGACATTTTATATTATATACTCCATTTCTTTCGTGCATATTATTTTGATTTATCTTATTGCTTATTAAATTTTTAATTTTGTTATCAGTTGTATATGTAATTTTTAAATTTGTAAATATATATAATTTCAATTTATAAATTTGAAAATAATCTTGTAATTTTATTTATCTCGTTACCAGTGAATGTAAAAGTTGTCCAAATATTTTCTCTCTTATTAGGTATAAAGTTATTTTCGAGTTTCTGTTTTCTTATTATATTATTATTTAATTTATCTATAGTTTTTCTTTTGTATCCATTTTCTAAACCAATTTGATATATATTTTATTTTTCTCTTTTATTTGATCATTTAAGTTCATTAGTATTTTGTGCATTCTATGTAGGAAATTATAAAGCGCTGCCATTTTTTGGTTGTATGGATGATTTGAACAATTAGGTATTATTTGATTTGTCTGCATTGGTTTTCTATATATGTTATATTCAAATGATTCATTATTTCTAGTAATTGTAGTATCTAAATAATTTAGTTTATTTTTTGATTCAAATTCATGAGTAAATTTTATATTTTCTTGTATATTATTTATAGATTTTAATATTTTGTAAATATTTAAACCATTATTATTTGATATGTATAATCCATCATCTACATATCTAAACCATGGTTTAATAGTAAGATAATTACTTTCCTGAAGATGCTGGTACTATTTTATCGGCGAAAATCTTTGAATAAATTTATTCTTTAAAAGTATTCTTGTTTTTGAAATATTTTAAATTTATTCATTATTATATATATATATATATATATATATATATATATGTGTGTGTGTGTGTGTATGTGTGTGTGTGTGTGTGTGTGTGTGTATGTGTGTGTGTGTGTGTGTTTGTGTTTGTGTGTGTGTTGTGTAACGTTTTTTTAAATAATATACGGCATAAAAATTAAAATAAAAAATCGGCAAGGTAAAATAAAATTCTACACGTATAGACGTAAGCAAAACCTCACATAGAGTAGCTAAAATATTTTCAGTAAGATTCTTATATGATAATATGTATAACTAACAAAAATGTACAAGACAACATAAACAAATATATGAATTACCCTCAGAAGGTATATACAAACTAAATTGTTCAGACTATAACCAATTTACAATGGGCAGAAAGGAGCTTGAAATATAACCTTTTTTTTCTCAAACACTAGCTTGTATCGGCTTAAAACCCCTCTTTATTGTTGTAAAGTTTATCACAAGATACACAGAGGTATTGTACAGAGCCGTCATTTAAAAATCTTCTTTGTCTTAGCACAAGTTTCAACGTGATTCTCCCTGTTTCAGCCACACTATAATAAATTGGACTATTTGCCCCAACCCCCGCCACAAAGATCAATGATGATACCAAAAGAAACAACCACAAAACACTTTATCGTTTACAGGGTCTCGCTTGCTCTCAATTAATCTTTTCTTCTCGGTGATTAATAAAGCTCTCAACTGACTTGAGCCGAGTGATTCATCATACGTGGAGATAAAACACACGGAAGGATATCAGTAACATATTTCAACACATTCTCGTCGACATTATCATGACTAACTTTCTCACCCCTTTCCTCTCTCTTTCGTTCTGTTTTCCCACTCACACTTTGCTTGTCATACTATTGTCGACTTTACCAACTTGAAACCTAAAAAAACCTTAAAAATCGATCTTGGTTTTATGAATTTTATTATAAATATTTACAAACCTTTTTGACTTATCGCTTGGTTTTAAATATTATTTCATCTCCTGTTTTCTCTTCATTTTTTAATTCCTAATAATAGTTCACACCCTCCCTATAAATATTTATTTATATAACTTGTTCTAATTTTCAATTGTTAATAAAATGTTTGTTATTCCTCCGCTTAAGTTCGAATACATTTTGTAAAACTTGTAAAGGATGACACTTGATGTTAATACAGTTTTTCAAATAATAGTTAATTAAATAAATTTAATAAGTTATTTTAATAAATAATTTCATTTTATATTTTGCCCCCTTATATTGTAATTTTGTCATATGTAATTACATATTTATATGATTTGTAATTATTAATTAGAATGTAACTAACATTTTTATTTTTTATTTATCTAGGAATTTAGTTAAACGTTTATCAAGAATACCGATCATTCTTGTTATTCAAGAAAAAGGTAGGTCACTTAGGTCTAAGTCGTAGAGAACAACTTCAACATTTTCAGTAAGAAGCAGCATACGGTTTAATATTGTTTTTATGTAAAAATGTCAAAATGCTGCATTGGATACATTTATCTCTCAATATTGTGATCAATAGATATTTTACAGTACTAATTATTTGCACAAAATATGATACAGTCGAGGTTTTTAAAAAATTGTGAAAATAGTAAATTCTGTTTAGTTTTTTTGAGAAATAGACAAAATTAAATGTCATGTTACAAACACATTTCTCAGGAAGAATTCGCAATCAGACCTCTACATCTTGTACTTTAGATAATGTTTTAATCACCATAAAACTGGCGTTTGTTATACATAATGTCCAGTACTTTTAAATAAACAACTTAGTAATTGATTAGGAACAAGTAGAGGTGCCAGAATTAATACCACTCTATATGACGAATAATAATAAATACTTCGTTTATTTGAGTGTAAAGGCAATAAGTTTATTTTTTCGCACAAGTTTTACTGAATATGAAAAGATATTTAAACAACTAGAATTAATTCTGTTTTAAAATACGTTTCATGTAAAAAAATCGTTAAAAATTTAGCAAATTAAAAATAAGAAACATATAGTTAATACACTATACATATATTGATAAGGCAGTATGGCCAACAGATTGCTTATTAGGAAATACTTGAATCAATGTTACTAAAAACCTTCTAGAGGTTAATCCAAATTAAATGTTTTTACGGCTAATAAAATTAATTGTCGTGTATCAAAACATTTATATGAATGTGTTGATACTTTTACTACACAGTCAACTTTCAAAACTACATGAGAGATAAAAATAATATTATGATTAGAATCTGTTTAAACATCGTATTTTTGTCTCCCTCAACTTTGGCGGCTACTCAACAACAATGAATTTTGTACTCAGTACAATAGTTAAACAAGAATTCATGCTCAAAACATTTTAAAGCAGTGGTTTTTTAAAAATGTTCACATAAAATGTCCATTTTAAATTTGTCTACTGCCTCTGAAACAGATGAGACAAAAAATTTTGAAACGCCCATTCCAAATGTATCTAAACAATTTGACTCGAGGAATGAAAAATAAGATTCCACATAATACTTTACGAGTTTTAATGATTCAAAATACGTTTTTAAGTCATTTACATAGAATAATTTACATTATTATAGACGTTTATTACTATTACAGCATTATTATTATAAAACATTTATAAGCACATAATTAGTCCACGTTTTACTATAAACGTTTCAAGTACATCATTTGGTTTGCATGCTTCTTCTGATGAAATATGGTTTAATAATTATTATTGTTGCAAACCTAAAATGATCTTTATAGGTTTCAGGTCAATTTAAAATATATTTCGAATACTTTTTCAGATATAAAAAACACAAATTTTATGCATGGTTAATTTCAATATGATTTATCTGTAAACGAATCTAGCACTAACAGATTTCATACTATACATGTATTATTTATGTTGAAACTTCATGATTTTGCGAAATATATGATCATATAATTTAGGTAAAAAATTTAGGTAATAAGAAGAAATCGTCGTTGCTCTAGCCAAACACCATGAGTTTTATATTGCCACTAATCTGTTAGTGAAAGTTTTATCTCAATAAATTTCATACAACATTATTGTAATTACAAGTTCTAGAAAGTAGTGACACTAAGCCATTCAACTTAAAAGATTTGGCATATAAAAGATTTGAACGTTATGGACAAGAAAGTATACGGGAATACAATTATTGTATGAAAACCGATGTCTTATTTTAGTAAAAAGGCAATTTACTTCAGCACGAAGACATTGCGTTGTAACTTTGCCTTAGGTCAAGTGAAGTGGAACTGGGTTTAGTCATTACTTACGATCAGGTCCACCGTTTGCGTTATTAAAGTTCGGCCAATGACGGCAAAGTGAAGGAACTTCTGCCAAACTTAAATAAAAACTCCCTTTAAAGTAATGTAGGTGGAAGTTTTCGATTTTAAATTACTGAAGGCGCCTTTATTTTAATTTAAAAAGTTAGATTTCCATAGTATTGCAACAAAAAAACAAGTTATTTAGATTCACAGAGTTGAAAGGAATTCGATGATCACAGATACATCGTTATACATTTTTAACCCAATATACATCTTCTTTATCATGTTCTAAAATTTTAAAAAGAAAATACAGTATCTTTCAACATAACATTTATACTTTATTAGTAAAAAATATACTCCTATACATACTAGTATACTGTATATATTTAAAATGTTCGGAAACTAACTATATTTAAACTGGCATAGTATCCAATCATAATGATTGTAGTGTATTTTAAACAAGCACTCTGGCCATTGCAGCTAAACAGTCTGATTTTTTTTATTGGTAATAATTATATATTAGTTGAATCTTAAATATCTATTTACAAAAAAAACTAATATGGTGTATGTGCTACAACTTACAAAGAGTCACAAAAGCACATATAGAAAGTATTTTTATCTTCTGTAATATATAGCTATCCCCCAGAAGTCACAATTTCCCCACGCAGTATTTAACTTTTCTTCCATAAATGTCATGCAAGCATTCATAGTAAATGACGGTGAATTCTTTTAGCCCGTCCAGGATGATTGTTATTTGGTTACACCGTTTCTTAACTGTATTAAGTAGAGGATAAGTAAGCTAATGTCACGTGAACGGACAGTCATTTCGTAAATTCATACGCAAACGAAACACATTTTTCTCTGACGGCTTATGCTGGATTCTTTCCTCATCAATATAAAGCAAGCATAATTTTGACTCTAAAACAGTTATTAATATGCCATCTCTGTTTATTTGAGTGAGTAAAAATCAGTTCGGTTTAGTTGTCAACAAAAACTAGTCAAAACGAATAAAATAGAAGCAAAATACTCTCAACTTATTCGAAAGTAAATTATAGCATTGGAATATCTAGCCTACATTATTTTGAAACATTCGTGATAACACGAAACACATTTTCTTATATTTTATTATTATACATTTACTAGTAATTTAATAACATAATCAGATAACACAAAAAGTAAAAATAGCATATCAGTAAAAATGTAAAATGAATATATATTTATAATTAAACTAAAATATACTATGCAACATTTTATAACTTATTAAATGAGCACACATTTTGAACCCAACACCCTGTTTCATTACATAGCACACACCCAACTTAACGCACCCTCTGTATACTCATAAATCTCATACCGACAACCTTTGTACCTAGCAGAACGCCGCCAGTAGGTGCTTTGCTTCGTAAAAGGAACGATTGTTTCGCAATGCGTAAGCAAGTAAGCCCTTACGTATTCACTTAGTTATGTATGATTTAATTATAGGTTAATCCGTGAATTAAAGATAATTACAACAGACAATTATAAAATAAATGTCTGTTTATTAAGACATAAAATACTGTTAAAACCTAAATGAACTTTTTAAATCCCTCCAAATATAAAGTACTACAGATATATAATAATTGTGATAGTAAATATAAAGATACTCGATATGTGAACTTCAGAAAAACAAAACCATTTCAAGAAACATATAAAATGTTTCTGATTTGGGGTATTTATTAATATTTTGAAAAATGAATTATTAAAAAGCAATAATATATTTAAGAGTTTAAATTTGTTTAAAAATTGTATAAACTTGAAACTCTAAATTTAGTAAAATGTCATATGGTAATTTATAAAATTTTAAAGACATTTACGACAAACTATGGCCTTTCCGGAGAACCTTTACAAAGTGGAAATAATAATAATAAAAATTTAACACTAAAAACCAATTGTATAATTAAAATTAAACGAGTAAACGAATATAATAGTCAGAGTGATTTGTTAAAAATTATTTAAAAGTTCAAAGATAAATAAAGATTTAAAGCCAGACCTATGAAGTTACCCAAATTATTGAAAATATAGAGTCAAATATAAAAAAAGTGTAAACCCCTATATTCCTCTTACGGTAAGAAATATATTTCAGTATATATGAAATACGCCGACTTTGCATTTTCTCCAACTTCATTAATAAATTTCACAAATTATTCTTTTCCTAAAAAAATGTTGGCTCGTTTGTCTTAAGCTCATTAAAATAAACTTATTAAAAATTCAGCCGATCGGGGTTTAATTAGTTAAAAACTCAAAATCTTTTTAACGAAGTTTGATCCTATTAAACTTTTATCTAATTGGCCTGGATAAAGCTTTCGGTGTAATGAGAGTTCGAAAAGAATAAAAACCATTTCCATAATCCTTTATTCGGGAAAGAATATTCTTGGAAAATTGAAGAGACTTCATTTTACTCATAAATTAAAGATTTATTCTTTTCGATTTAGGTAATGCAGAGAATATTTTTTTATAAATTACCAGTTCATTTAAATAGAGTTTTGAGAGTAGCGTTTTATAAAATATTTAGTAACTCGCGCTCTTAATATTATTTTATCATACTTTTTATTTTAAAAACTATCACTCCTAGAGGTAATATGAAACCTCTAGTATAAACCTCTAATATATATACTAAGTAACGTGGAAATTAGAATGTTATTTACGTTCATAATATTAAATTTTATTACAATTATAACAATATGTATTTTTTTAACAATAAAAAACTTTACCTTTCTTGTAAATTAAGGCGAATAATAAAGAACTTTTCACAAACAATAAATATCAGCATATTTTCATAACGTTTCACTTCAGTATCAAACTTAAAACATGAATATCACAGCTATTCTAATTATATATGTGGCTCAATGAAACAACCAATCTCATGGTTGCTTACCACAGTAAATGTATAGTGATTGTTTTCAATTTCTTCAATAAGTTCACAATCTCCTTATATATCTTGTACAAATTTTCAATCGTTACTTCTAGTGGATGAAAATTAACGGTAAAACAGTGTTTTTCAAATATCTATCCATTAGTTATATTTTAAAAAGTTGAGGCCGTAGTTGGATTAGATCTGAATGACTTCATGTTTGAAATAAACTACTTTGACACTGAACCAACTTTGTCATATGTAGAAATGTATTTCTCGAAGATTGTATATGAGTTTTCTCTGCAACCAACTGGTTGTTGAAACCTTCATTGTACAACCTGAAATTGCTACCATGGTTACCAAACAATATCGTAGATAATACTTTAGGATTAAAAATAAATTGGTACTATAAACTAAACAAAGAAACTGGATTAATATTGTTAATTCTTGCTTTAGAAACGGATAATGCGAAACGAAAGCAAAAACCAAGAATTTTTTTATACTGGACTACTTGTTTGTGGTAATCATAGAAGATATTGAAATTGGTATTAGAATAAAGTGTTTATAATTAGAAGTTGGTTTACATTGCTTACTATATTAGTTTTTACCAAGTAAAACACAATTGGAAACACTTCCGTAAGTACTATATACATTAGTATTGCAATTATCTACATCTTTTTAACATAATTTAGACTGATTATAAAATTGAGTAAAAATTTATTAACTGTGGGTAACTACTCATTAAATACACTCACATGTATATGATGCATGTAATTAAAAACTGTGTAAAATAAATATAGGAAAACTTTCCTATTTAACCTATTTATATAATAATAAAATGTCGCGTTGTTTATTCAAATCACGTAAATACATTCCTCACAGGGATTGTACATAATCAGAAATAGAAGGTAAAACAAAATGGATTCAATATTAATAGTATCCGTAAAAATCTTTATAACTCAAACGTAACGTCAGCTTTATAGGATCTTATATAGAGGCCACTGTATACGAGCAACCTATCTCTTAAATTTGTGGCATTTAAAGCCCTAATTTCATATACAATGAAAGTTTAATGAAGTATTTTACAACCTATAAAGTATGTTTCCAACTTTGAAATCTTAAGTCTTCAGAGTTACGGGAATTAAAGTTCAACTTAGCTGACAACTTTTACACCAAGTACTTCATGGAAACTACTCTTTCACTTTAGAAATAATACTCAAGTGATTGAATGGACTGAGTGTTGGAATTGTAATTTTCAAAGATTAATTAGTAGCTAAATACAAGCGAGATTGGTTAACGTCGTAATGATTTACTGAAAGAATAAAGCGCCATAAAGCTTTACTATACACTTAGGTAAAATATCATTAAAATGTATTGATTTAGACGACACTAAGTACGTAAAGGCTACTCACAAGTTTGCTGTTACAGAAATTGTTTGATTAAAAAAATAAAAACGATGATTTAGTAACTTGCAACTTGAGTGATAAATTTAATTTTTACACAAATTTCTAAAACAATCGTCTCATTAGGTAATTAAGCCGAAGGTGATCGTAAAGAACTCTTTCTCCGGGAACGAAAGCCCAACGTTTTTTTTAAAAAAAGGTCCAATTACTTGTTCTCTGGCAAATTTTGGCAAGCGATAGCACAGGGTACGGTTTTTGGCCGGATAAGCTGGTTTCAACATTTTTTTACCTTGCGATGCTGACTCGGCGGCTGTTGCTCGTTACGGATGATGGTTGGTTACAATGCCCCCCCACACACATACTAAAACACACATACACTCACACAAACACACACACATACACACATACACAAACAAACACACACACACACACACACACACACACACTCACGCACTACGCACTAACACAAGCACACACACACACACACACACACACACACACACACACACACACACACACACACTAATATACATACAAAAACACGGCAACGTGTCCAACTTCACTCTCTTCTACCTAGCCTTTCATACTTATCTTATTTACAACTTCTGCCCTCCTTTGCTTTTTTTGTTATCATTTACAACTTATTTATGTTACATATTTATATCCCAGCAAGTGAAGGTTTCGTTATTTGTAAAAAAATTTTTTTATGAGTTTGAGACAATAATTCGTAATCCTTGATTTATCATCTCTTTTTGTACTATTTTTGGATAGCTCCTTCGATTCTTTAGTTATCCAAACGTTTACCTTTGACACTTTACCTTAATACTCGTGCATTCCCTCTGCGTTGATCATATATATTACATTCCTAATTTACTGAATACTTACCAGACTGGCCCTGCAATAATGATGACCTCAGCTGGGAATTCAGCCTAAAATCGAAACTTGAAATTTTCCCAAAACTTCTCTTAGGAAATTAAATTCCTAATTTGTTTTAAAACCAATTAGCTAAGTATTTGCCTCAGATAGCATAATACTCGGGGGGGGGGGGGTTTAGAGGTGTTATTCACTTAAACGCCTTTTTGAATGTGAACAGCTAAGTTATATGTTATTATTTATGTAAAACCTATAACCGGTAATTGGAAACTATCCCTCTTTGTATTTATTCTTACATACTTTCACTTACGGGAAATAGCTACTTCCTGATATAGCTACATTCTTTCTATTTTGTAACTGAAAACATTTTATTTACAAATCAAACAAAAACTTTATTATCTTATTATTTACCTAGTTTTATAATCTTTAATTATTAAACATTTCAGAATTACTTTTATTCCTAGTGACAAATTTTATAATTTAATACATATTTAAAACCACTGGTAAAGCCTAATAGTGATGTTAAAATAGTTTTTACTTATAATTTTTTTTTTTAATTTACTGTTATAATAATAAAATCTATTAAAAACTTTATTATTTATTAGAAAGCACGTCAAGAATTACTGTCCTTTCACTTACCTTTTTTGTAATCAGTTCCTTCACTGGGATCTCGTCTTGGATCTGTTTTTGTACTGTTACTATCATGAGTGGAAGTCGCCCCTCCGGAAACGATAGTAAAGTCCTGGAACTCCTCTTTGGCGATGTCTGGTGAACTTTTAATAATTCGGACTCGACATTTTACTTTATTATATTTAGCGATCGTTACGAGCTACACTCTTTTTGTACTAAATAGAAAACGGTTTGGAAAATCCGATAGCAGAAATTTTATGGGGAACCTAACTAAAACAATCCTTCATGATAGTCGTGGCATGCTCTAGATTTGACCTAGCCTTGCATAACAAACGTTGAGACAACCACTTTCCGGCAACACTCCAAACATTGTATTAAGAGAAACCTTGATATGTTACCAGCACGTTATTTTATAGACTCCTCAAGTGACCTGCAACATTTTTATTTGAACAAACAATGACAGTGACTTTGAACTTAGTCCTATCTTATAGGTCGGTTGTAGAAACTAATCTTGAATGGAAATTTGCACACCGCTATATATCATTTTGAATTATACCGGAAACTCATCGACATTAATGTTATCTGTATAATATTTAAATTTCTGTGTTAGTTAAAATTTTATTTATTGTTATATGGTTTTCAAATCATTTTCTTTAAAATAAATGTAGTTCTACTTTATACGACGGTATTACGTTTTTTGTCTTGTCATGCACTCTTACCTTACGGGTAATTCAAATTAATTGCACTTTGGCAACAATATTGATAATTTTGGTTGGCTCCGCCTTACATTATTCACGGACATTTATATTTTTACTGAATGAAAAAAAAATAATTATTTATTTATTTTATTATATAGGTTAACCACAGATCACAGACAATTCATGCTTTTTAACACTCAACGTTTCGAATATCTTGTCAAGAATTCCTTGTCAAGAGCCCGTTTTTATTAAACTAATATACAACACAGCTCTTAATTTATTAAATTCATAGCATTAAACATTATAAAAATCAACAATACTGAACAATTAATAAATATTCTCTTTCTCAAATCCTCTTAAAAAGGAATGTCGGAAAGAAATTCGAAACGTCGAGTGTAAAAAGCATGAATTAAATTCTGTGATGTGTAGTTAACCTATATGAAAAAATATTTAGTTATTAATAGATATACGAGTAAAATAATAATGAAATTACTAGTTTTCATAATATTATATTATTTTTGTTCTTATATCTTTTTTTAATATTATTCATATTACACTTTATATTTCGCCCTCTTTAAATTAATTACATATGTGTCAGATTTTATTTATTACAGTTTATTTTAATGTTGAAATTAATTTATGTATTAGCATAATAGCAACTCTTTGTAGGGCTAAAGAGCTTGGTTCAGACCTGTAAATTCTGATAAAAGTTTCCTTGCTTGTCCAAACTGGAGGCTACTTGCAAGCCACTGCTTTTAAATCAAATATTAATTTTAAACTTATGTGGGTTTAATTTACTACAAATTATTACTACCATGCTAAAAACTGATATATTTACGTTTTGTAGTTTTTTAATTTTAAACTGGTGCTTAAAACCTTGTTTAAACACACTCACATACATACATACACACACACACACAGAAGATTTATTTATGATTTTATTTTAAAATAATTTTCAAGGTAAAGGCCTACCTATACAAAAATTAATTTTTAATAATAATTGTGCTTCGAACGAAAACAATTTATTTGACTATTTCATAATAATTAGTCAAATTAAATTATTGCTAACGAAAAGTGTGTGTTAATCAATACATCACAAAATCAAAATGACTTGGGATTTAGAAAAATTTGATTTTTTTCAATTATGGAATTATGTTGCCTTTACTAAATATCGTGGTAAAGCTTTCTATACTACATCATGGAAAATGTTATTTAAAAAGAACTAACTCTATTAACAAAGCCATAATTCAATTTGTCTGGCGTAGGTCAGATCATATGAGCAATCTAATTTTGGAAATGCGACCAATGAGTAATTGGGTTTACCTATGCATAACAAATCTGAATTTCTCTATCGTAAAACAAGCTAAATACTAATATGTGTAGGGTTTACTTGGTGTTTGACATATAACGCAGGGAGTGAATAATAATAATATTAAATCAGGGTTTGTGATTAATATCACATAATAACGTTTCCAGTTTACAAAGTTTCTAAATGGACTTTTATTTAATTAATTTATGACCCAACCTATAATTTGGAAATTATTTTTCTGACAGTTTAAAATTATTTATATGAATAATTGAAAACATGAATGGATAAGTTTGTAATATTGTGTTAAAATTATTTAAATCTAACTAGATACAATTTTAGTGTTATTCTATCACATTGATATTTTATTGTTAAATGCCTTGGAAAGAGACTCAGAATCGCAAAGTGGTTTAAAAGTAAAGAAATGACACAATTACTCTGTTCTGTGATGGAATATTCTGGTTTGAGGTAATCAGTTCCTTCTGTTGTCTATATTGATGATATTAATGTTTATGTTTCATACATTCAGAGCTTCTAGATAAATATTACCCAAAAGGAAACGTATGCTGACTTTGCTCTGATCTCAATTAATCTTAATTTTGCAAAGCTAATTTCACGGCAAACATCATTAATCAAGCGTCCTATTATGTTCTTGTTGCTAGAACGAAGCAAACGAGCAGAAGGTGGAGTGATTTATCAAACTTGTTGATAAAACTAAAACAGAAAGAAAATTTAATTTATGTTTTTTTTAAATTTTCTTTAAATTACACAAAGTATAGTTTCAATATGAAAATTAGAATCAAATAATCTAAACCTATTCTAAAACGTAATTAATTATTATTTAAGTTGCTAAATGGTTCAACATCAAACTAGTTTTAGATGGTATACTCAATTCCAAAAGAATTACATGTAATGGTATTGTTACGTATTTAAAATTAATATAGACTCATTTCTTTTATTTTAAACCCGCCGCCAAAGTCAGACAAAGCTCACCCGTGATAAGGTTTGTTCTGCAGTTTGGACCGGCAGAGCAGGTTAGACCTTTCGGGAGTGTAGACAGATACCCCTACGTTCTAGTATACTATTATACTTTCCAATCTCCGTACCTTAGGTACTAGAATACGTGAATGTAACTATTTTATTAATATTTATACCGAATGTGACCAGTGCGTGGAATACGAACAAGTTTTCTGGCCAGAAATCGTTTAATACGCGAGTGTGATAAGTGTGTATTCCACGGTGCATGTAAGTACAAACTATTAGTTTATATAATTATAATATTTATTGGTCCTCCGAAAGTATTGTTACTAAACAAATTTGGTCCAGCCGGGCCGGATCTTGAGCCTTAAGACCTATATAAAAAATAAAATAAAATACATTTCATTATATGTGTTCATTCTATAATTTCTACAAGTTTTTTCAAACTTTGTCTGTACATGCAAACACTGGAAAACTAGTTTCATGTCGCAGTTTATGAAACAGCTGATCCTTTCTTATCTTTGTTTGGCTTTGGCGTGCAATAATATGTTGGTTTAAATTAATTGTAAAAGTTTATGAAAAGTGATTTCAGTTGTTTATAGAAGGTTATCTCATTGAGCCTACGTCGATTTGTTGTTTACTTAGGCTTATTTATTTCTCCGTTAAACATATACGCTCATAGGCCTAATCTCTTTAAAACATTTTGTAATTTAAAAATTAAAGCAGTTATCTCATCTTCTACTATAAAACTATCATTTAATCATGGCAAAATCTTTGGCAGTTATTAAATCAAAGAAAGACAATATATTTAGTCAAATTCAAGAGATTTTTGATCTAACAAAAAAAACATCTGATAAGTCAATTCTGCAAAAATTGTTGGTGCGCGCTAAATCTATAAATAGGCTTCGTGAAGAATTTTCTAATACTTTAGACATTTATCATGAACTAGAAATACAGGCTAACCCGAATTTTCAACCCAACTACGCTCCTCTTAACAGCATCAACGAGTTAGTCGATTATATTAATTCTACCGTATATTCGATAGAAAGTAAGATGTCATCAACAAGGCCTAAATGTGAAATAGTTACTCCTCAGTTACATATACGACTGCCTAAGCTTGAACTCAAGCATTTCGATGGTGAATTTCTCGAATGGATGTCATTCATTAATATATTTAACGCTAGCATTCATGAAAATGCATAGTTACCAGCAGTTTCTAAACTTCAATATTTATTGAGCGTTATCTCAGGAGAACCGCTAAATTTAATTAAATCTCTCCCTATTTCTGACGCTAACTATAAAGTGGCCTATGACTTATTAAAAGAAAGATATCACTCGCCGAGGCGGTTAGTTACTTTACACCTCAATCAAATTTTAGATTTGCCCTCTGTAAACAACACGCCTAAACAAATGAGAAATTTTGTAAATTTATACTCAGAAAATATACAAACTCTTAAAGGTCTTGACATCGATATCACTAGTAAAAATCCTTTGTTATCTGCTATGCTTTTACGAAAAATGGATAGTGAACTTAGGAACCGTTTTGAAAACTTCCGTTCATCAAATGTTACTCAAGAGAGAGTTGACTCTACTACAATACCTGATGCAGCGGAAATTATTAAATTTTTAAATAAAGAATGTTATGAAGTTGAAGATGCCAATCTTCATTCTCCTATCACCTCGAAACCCTCCTCGTCTGGATCACTCACCCCCTCTGGTTCCCAAAATAAATACTTTAAACTAAAAGTATCACTGATGTCCTACAATTATGGAGAAGGCTCCTCCATTAAAGTTAAACCTCATCCAAGCTTTATATGCAATAAAATTGACCATAAGGTATATTCGTGTCCGGACTTCAAGAGTCAGGACGCCAAATCCCGTCTCAAAATTGTAAAGGAAAAGGGGAGTTGTACCTCATGCTTAGGTACTCACCATCTTAACGACTGTTGGTCAAAGTTTAGTTGCTACAAATGCCACAAAAATCATCATACATTATTACATTTTGAAAGTTACTCTACGCTGCAACGGACCACACCTCAAACTTCGCGTCAAGACTCTCCGACCCTTCAACAGGAAATAACCCCTTCTCCAATCACTATGACCTGTCAAGAAAAGCAGAATACGTCTCAAATCTCTAATACTGTTCTCTTAGGCACTCTACTTGTTAAGCTTACCTCGTCTAACGGTATTACTCATGTATTTCGTGCTCTTGTTGACTTTGGCAGTCAATCTTGTTTTCTCACCGAGCTTGCCGCTCAATTATTGTGTGCTCCTGATACTAAGACCACTCATAGTGTGGTAGGATTGTCTCAGATACCCCTACGCTCAAAAGGTCTCACCTCAGTTGCTGTTGAAACTCTTGGGGGCAAGGTTATTTCAATTAATGAAAGATTTTTAATATTGGAAAAAATATGTGTTAACCGACCAAGCACACAAGTAGACTCTGAAGTTCTTTCCAAGGTTCGTCCTTATGTTTTGGCAGACCCTACGTTTCACTTGCCAGGAGGCATAGACGTTCTTCTTGGTGGTGCTTTATTTCCACTCATACTTACTCAAGAAGCTTATAACCTCGGACCTGGTTTACCCAGGCTAATAGGCACACACTTTGGCTTTTTAGTAATGGGTAACGCACCATGTCTATCTGGCAGTGAACTTCATAGTAACTCCAGCTCTCAATTATCAACTACACTTCTAGTTGTCAACGACATTGACCTTCACTACTCACTACAAAGGTTTTGGCAACAGGAAGAACCCCCTGCTGTGTCTAAGCTTTCTCAAGAAGATACATTATGTGAAGATCACTTTCTCGCCACTCATACTCGGGACCAATCTGGCCGATATTGCGTCCGACTACCATTCAAGACTGAACATCCTCCTCTGGGTCAATCTCGTTTAAATGCAGAAAAAAGACTGCACTCTCTAGAGAAGAAATTTAGTGCTCAACCTCAATTTAAATCCCTATATACTGATTTTATGGCTGACTACTTAGCCTCTGGTCACATGATATACGCTCATAATACTGATCTAACTGTACCTCATTACTTCCTTCCTCACCATGGTGTTTTAAAGGAGTCCAGCAGCACAACTCGTTTACGTACTGTATTTGATGCTAGTTCTGAAACCTCTAATGGTATTTCTCTTAATAATATTTTATTAACAGGCAAAAAGATGCAAACGAATATTAGTGATTTATTACTAAATTTTCGGATTTATAACGTTGTTTTTTCTTGTGACATTCGTCAAATTTATAGACAGGTAAAAATGCACCCTGATGACCAGTGCTATCAGATGATCTTATGGCGTGAAAGTCCAGATCAGCCCTCTTTAATCTACAAGCTCACGACAGTGACTTACTGAGTGAATTGTTCACCGTACCTTGCCATTAGAACCTTACATCAGCTCGCTGCAGACGAAGGTGACTCCTATCCTGAGGCTGCAAATATTCTACGCACGCAGACGTTCGTAGATGACATCATCTCTGGAGCTGACTCTGAAGAAAAGGCTTTGAGCCTCCGTAAGCAACTCATTTCGCTCCTGGCTCGCGGAGACTTTGAACTACGCAAATGGACATTTAACTCTTCCTGGTGCTCATTTAGAGACCTCTGTATTCCTTCAAGGCAGTAAACAACCACATTTCACTATATTAGGTCTTCACTGGTCACCCTCTACCGATACGTTTACCTATAATTTGAATTTTCCTCACAATTCCAGGACTAAACGTCAAATTCTCGGTATCATTGCCCAGATTTACGACCCTTGTGGCTTTCTCTCACCCATTGTTATGTGGGCCAAACGTTTTATGCAACTACTCTGGATCAAAGGATTGAACTGGGATGAACCACTTCCATCTGAACAATTGAAATTATGGCAAACCTTTACAGACTCGGCTACACTCTACGAGAAATTATAATTCCTCGTGCATTACGAATAACACACTCGAGAAACTTTGAGTTACACGGTTTCTCAGATGCTTCTGAGAACGGTTATGCCGCCGTCGTTTATTTGAGATGCCAACTTAGCGACGACTCTGTGTTAATTCGGCAAGTAATATCGAAGACTCGAGTAGCCCCTCTGAAAAGGCTCACGGTACCTCGATTAGAGCTAAGTGCAGCTCATTTACTCGCCCAACTAGTAGGATATGTTATCTCTCTTTTTGAAAAAAGGGTGGAATTTTCTTCTGTATTTCTACGGTGTGATTCGACAGTAACACTGACATGGAAACAAACACCTCTTCATCGATTGAAGACGTTTGTCACCAACCGGGTAGCCCAGATACAAGAATTAGTGCCTTCTCAACACTCTGGAAATGAGGGCGTCAAGACTGGCAATTTTCAAGATGGTTCAAGAATCAGCGTTGAGAGACTACATCGTTGCCATGAAGAAGGATCCAACTACACCTGCCTCGTCACAACTCCGCCGACTCTCTCCTTTTCTCGACAAGGATTATATCCTACGAGTGGGAGGACGTCTCAACGCTTTAAAACTTCCTACGGATGTGCAACATCCTGTGATTTTGCCCAAACGACACCATGTCGTCAACCTTCTTATTGATTTTTATCATCGAAAATACTTACACTCGGGCGCTCAATTGACTCAATCACTTCTTGCACAGGATGTGTGGATACTCTCGGCTCGAAGTGTAATACGCTCTCGCATTTTTCAATGTGTTGTATGTTTTCGACACAAGCCTCACAATAAATCTCCGCTCATGGGTGATTTACCAAAAGCAAGATTATTTCCTTCTCGTCCGTTTCTCAACACCGGAATTGACTACGGAGGTCCTTTTAACATCAAAATGCACAATTTGCGCTCGATTCGCTTGACCAAAGCATATATTTGTATCTTTGTTTGCCTTGTGACAAAGGCTGTACACATTGAAGTAGTATCGGACCTGTCGACAGATGGGTTTATTGCCGCTCTCACCTGATTTGTGTCTAGACGCGGTCTTTGCACAAATATTTATTCTGACTGTGGAACGAATTTCGTTGGAGCGAATAATGCTTTACAAAATCTCATCATCTCTTCAGGCCGAACCCCTCTTGCTAAATTCTCATCACAACACAATATCAACCCGCCTGCAGCTCCTCATCAAGGTGGTCTTTGGGAAGCAGCAATCAAGAGTGCAAAACATCACCTCCGACGTGTCATCGGTGAACATATTTTAACTCTATGTGAATTTTCCACTCTCACAACTCAAGTAGAGGCTATTTTGAATTCGAGACCACCTCTGTCAAACGACGCCTCAGACCTCAATGCACTCACCCTGGGTCACTTCTTAATAGGATCTTCATTGGTTTCAGTTCCAGAAGAGGATCTTTTCAACGTTCCTGCCAACCGACTCAAGCACTGGCAGCTAATTAAGGCCTTTCACCAGCGTATTTGGAAGAGATGGCATCTAGAATATATCCATACTCTTCAGCAACGGGGGAAGTGGAACGTGCCAACTGTCAACCTGCGCGTCGGCGACCTCGTGTTAGTGCATCAACCTGCACCACCTCTCGCATGGCCTCTGGCTAGGATAAGTAGTGTTTCTCCAGGAAAGGATGGTGTAGTAAGAGTGGTTCATTTGAAGATAAAGCAGGGAACCTTGACAAGACCTGCTCACAAGGTTTTCCCTCTACCTCTACGCTCATAATGAACTTGCGCCATAGTGCGCTCAATTTTTGTAAAAGAGATATTTTTATTTTCCTTTATGAACTTTTTATTTTTATAAACTCTCAAGACATTATATTTGTGTTAGTTCTCTTTGAATCCTAGAAGGATTCAAGGCCCCCGGTATGTTACGTATTTAAAATTAATATAGACTCATTTCTTTTATTTTAAACCCGCCGCCAAAGTCAGACAAAGCTCACCCGTGATAAGGTTTGTTCTGCAGTTTGGACCGGCAGAGCAGGTTAGACCTTTCGGGAGTGTAGACAGATACCCCTACGTTCTAGTATACTATTATACTTTCCAATCTCCGTACCTTAGGTACTAGAATACGTGAATGTAACTATTTTATTAATGTTTATACCGAATGTGACCAGTGCGTGGAATACGAACAAGTTTTCTGGCCAGAAACCGCTTAATACGCGAGTGTGATAAGTATGTATTCCACGATGCATGTAAGTACAAACTATTAGTTTATATAATTATAATAATTATTGGTCCTCCGAAAGTATTGTTACTAAACATTTATAGTGAAACCTAAGGAACAAAAAATATATTTTAATATTGAGAAAATTAAACATTAAAAATAATCAAATGCATTTAAAAGTAAAAAATACACAGTGGAAACACTATAAGATCAAACATTGCCTACAATAAGAGGGAAAAAAGGATTTTCTATTATAAACGTAATATTAAATTATAGCTATTATTCATTAAAGTTATTAAAAACTATTCTAAAGAGCAACGAAATAATATACCTAACTATTATGTGGGGTAAGTTTAGTTTTTGTAAGAAAAAAAGAAGGTAAATGTACAACAGTTACTGCATAATGTGAAATACGGTCTCCTAATGCTTGCAGCGTTACAATAATGCATGCCAAAACCGAGTGATTTCACTTCTCAAGTGACTAGCCTACGCTAGTAAACTTTTTTAATTTAGAAATTGGTCCTAACACTATACTATGCTACTATATTGTGTGGAATTATTAGTAGTAATATTGTAGAGATAACATTTTACAATATAATATACCTTGGTTATTAAAAAAAAAAAAACTTTGGGGATAATTTTGTATTCCATAGTGCGATTCTTGAATAATTAACTTTTGGCCTTTTCTCAAAGTAATTATATTTATTCCGTATTAATCGGGGACTTTTTTATTGCATGATATATTTGTACTGCGAAATCAATTACATCTGAATAAACAAATACAAGCGCACTACTCATAGACGAGCTATACATACGAACTCATATAAAAACAAACATTCAAAGTACTGTCTTGTAAATTTAGAAAGCATTGATAGAAAATTTAGGTTGGATAGAAAATTTACTTAAATATACGTGTTTTGTTTTTACTAACCATTTTTGAAACTGAAGTCCCAACTATCATAATTTTTGCTTGTGCTTAGACTCTAATATATCGAATTTTCTTCTTGTAATTTCTCCTCTACATTTCAGGAATTTTGCAGGTTTTTAAATGGCAGGTTTAAAAATGTTTTTTGTACGAGCCCTTATCAAAATTGTTTTTTTTTCATGATTTTTGTCCCCTCTATGTTGTTAAATCTAGTTTAAGTGACACGAATGCCTAGCAATCAACTAAAAATTATAAATTCCATTTTCAGTTTTTTGTACAACATTCATAGGGTGAATCTAGCGTTAAGATATATAGTAGGGAATATAAATATACCTAAGTTCTTTTTGGAATATTATTTAAAGGTTCTTCTTACGGGGGCTTCTATAATACAGGATTCTAACGTTAAAAAAGCTTAGGAGGTTAAATTTAAAATTGAGCGTATTTTGGTCCCAAAAGTATTCTTCCATACCTCTTAACGTTACTTCATTATTCACTAATACTGCTGTATATTTAATGAAAAAAATGAAAGCATTTATTAAAACATTTCCCTAAGATTAATGAAGCTGACGTTTTAGAATCATTCGCATTTTTCTTAGCAATACTTCTTTTCAGTTTATGAATACATTTTACAAATAATATGTAGATTTTCCTATACGATCTATGATATTAGCCAATGTGGATAGGGGGAATATAGAAATTAAAGTTGAGAGTAGAAGAGAGACTTTATACCACCAGTGTGTGTGTAGCATTTTACTTTACTTCCTACGAATAAATTATACGATATAGTTGATTTGTTAAATTACTATGACAGAAATTAAAACTTCCTGTTTAAACAGAATGCAACAGCTGTTTGAGAAATTGTGTTATTTTTTAATTATCGGTTATAAGGGATATTATTGCTAAATATTGTGGAAAACACATCTAAACATAAAAAAATAGCCTGAATACACGTGCTTGTGAATAAGGCTATTAAGCTTTCACACAACATGTTTTATAATCAAAATCAGTTCTTAGTTATTAAGATTCTTGAAAGTCATTATTAACCACGTTATTGCATTGACGTATATATTAACAAAAGAATTTTAATATTTTTATTATAATAATATTTCTAATAACAAAAACTTTAGTAATGTGTTCTCAGTTTATTAAAGAACTGAGTTTTCCTTTGATATTTGTATTAGAACCACAATATCAGACTTATTTGTAGTATTAATAATAAGCCTAGCTTTATAAAAATAGATAATATATTGTAAATAGGAAGGACAAGGACAATGTTGTATATATGAGATTCGTTGTAGTGACTTCAAAATTTGGTATAAGACATACTAAACGTATAACAAAGGTATGGATTAACAAACATAAAGATAATATCCCTAGATCTAAATTGGTGCTGCATATTAAAGATTTCAACCACAGTTAATATTGGGATGAGCCTAAACTAATAAATATTGAATATAAATACAGGAACAAGTATTTTCTGAGATGTTTTTCATTCACAGTAATACTAATATTTTTATTATTATTAACCGGAATACAGAAAAGTTACTTTCTGTATACAAAGAACCAAATTTGATTATTGGTAAACATTGAAGGGTATTATTATGTTTATCTCACTTTTTCATGTTATCCCTGGTTTGTTATTGAATTTTAGGTGTGTGATTTTAGTTTCGTTCCCTTTCGGTCTTTGTTTTGTAGATGTGTTTGTATAACGTAGTATTTCAGTAAGTTTTGTGTATATTTAGATTATTGTTTACTAACTTTTTAAGTGATTGATTTTGTGTGTGTAACTATATAAATATTCTTTTATAAAAATTTTAAGAAATCAAATATTTTTATATTTTACTTATCTTGACTTGTTAAAGATTTAATAAATGAAGCAAAAAGTTCAATTTTTAAATATAAAGCAGGTTTTTCATATTGTTTTAATTAAATTTATTATTTGGTGTATTAATACAATTATTTTTATGTTATTTTTAGTCTTGAGAGGAGCAACGAATATTGTAGCTGTGTTTGAAACGAAGTTCAATAAATCTATATATTATTGTATATTTATATATTATCGTTTCTCATTCCTTCAGAAATATTTCGTAAATTTAAAATTGAGACATATACTCCTATTTTCTTAACTTTGTAGTTGTAAATTTGAGCTATTGGTAAGTGGATTTTATAGCAAAAAAAGTTTTACATTGGCATTTCATTTTGTAGGTTTTCACCAAGTTTGAGGTACATGGCATTATTTTTAATTACTTTGATTAATTTGGATCAAGCTACTTTAGTTATTAAAATTGCAAATATAAAAACTATATTACCCATACTACGTACATTGATAATGCACATATACTCTCAACCTACCATTTAGTTACATTAAATATTCAGTTTTAAAACTAAGAGTAATCTTTAACTTACAACCTTATAAAGAAGAATGTTGTCTAACTCCTCAGGGGATACTTTACGCTGCCAAAGATTTGATTTCATTTCAGAGATTTATTTGAAAATTTCCGTTCTACATCCTAATGTAAAAAACGAATACGCCATTGTTTAAGTAATATAAGAATTAAGGCATATACTGGTCCTTTTTAATATAGTTAGCTCTATATCCAGAGTCATCAGGTATATTACTCTACCTTACTCTTTATGCTGAACGTTTTCCGATACCAGTTTTTCCATTGCTGGTGGAATGAAACGAAGGTTTGCATATTGGAATCTGACAAGTAAACTTGAGGTTGTTGATTTAATGATATCTCTGACGGTCCTGGCATTCTATTGTGATTTAAAGATACTTCTTCCTTACAAGATATTATAATTTTTATTGTTTTTTGGTAAAATTATAAATTATATTAAACATATATTTAACTCTGCTTTGCTAGCCTTTATTTATTACAAAATACAGTAGAGTCCCGATAATTTTAGGTAAATGGGACCGAACCACTCAAATTACTGAAACTCGGATTGCATGGAAATACTTGTTAATTAGATAGGAGAAAAAAATAACCCTGAGAAAAAAAGCGTTTTAATGGATCCTAATATGTACTATAAATAAAAATGGACTAAATATAGTTATAGAACTTTATATGAACATTTCATGGAGGTCCAACTCATTTAATCTTTACCCGTATTGGCATGGACATTTCAGGGAAGCCCGATTCATTTCCTTCTGCTTACCATATGGGTATTAACATTTCTTCCAAGCCCGACTCATTTCCTTTGCGTACTATATTGATATGAACATTTCTTGGAAGCCCGATTCATTTCCTTCTGATACAGTATTGATATAAACATTTATGGGAAGCCCGACTCATTACCTTTTGCATACCATATGGCTAAAAACATTTTTTGCAAGCCCGGCTCATTTCCTTTTCGTACCGTATTGATTTGAACATTTCTTGGAAGTCCGATTCATTTCCTTTGCATAGCGTATTGATATGAACATTTCTTGGAAGCCCGATTCACTTTCTTAGTATTCCGAGTCGATCTAAACATTTCTTGTAAGCCAGACTCATCATTTTCTTTAAAATAGATGAATTGCCTTAAATAGAAATGGACTCTAATTTAACGGAAGCTCGAATTATAGGGACTCGAAATTTTGAGACAATACTGTATATCAAATAACTTACTTTTGTTTACTTTAGAGCAAAGAATTGTTTACAAAATACATAACTTTTTATTGTCCCTGACTAATAATCAAGTACTTTACGTCTAAACTTACCAAAACAACGATTTGTCGACTTTAAAATTTAAATTAAATTTTGAATAATATAACTGAGGCATAACGTTTTTAATCTTACTAAAAAAATTAGTTGTCTACTGATGCGCTGGTGGATAGTCGTGTTAAGGGCAGGTCGTCATGATGTAACCAAAACGTATATATGTGTTTGTAAATGTAAATATATTGGTCTAGAGTGTTGTAATGTGGTCTTTTTCTTTGATGTGGGAATATCTAGGTTGATCTTTGCTTAAATGTATGCATATCCTACCCCGCAAATACGAGAACGACCTCGCTAATACGATTTCACCAATAGTTTATTCTTCCTACATTTTCAAATCTATTATACTTCAACTAGTTTTCTAGTACTGCTTGTTGATTTTTTAGGAACGTACTTTCTGAATTATTTATTCCCCTTTTGAAACTACCTCCAACGCTGCTTACTTAAAATACGAGAAGAACTTACTACGCCTGACGTTACTGATTATGTGTGAGATTTCACACATGCCTGGCATTGAATTTTCCTCAAAAATATTTCATTTCTTAAATAAATTAAGGTTTCAGTTAAAATCTTTTGAACAGGTATACATTAAAATCAACTGATAGAAGTGAGTTATATTGTACTCCAAAGGTTACAGTTTCTTACTCCAACCATAATAAAATTAATAGTCTACTCACATTATATATTCTGTTGCCGTTATTGGTATTGTTTTGTTTATTTAAATTTTAAAGAGATAATTTTAAAACAATTGTGTAAGAGGACATTTTTCGTTTCTTATTTAATTTATTAAATTAAAATTTAATAAACTTAGCGCTCACATTTACGTTTCAGGAAAGTCGTGACGAGAGATATGTCGCGATATCAACCCCAACAGTGTGTTTATTGTAATAAGTAACAAGAAACCCAACAAAAGTACTTTACGGTATAGTTAAAGTAAAGATAGTAATTAATAATAATATTAGGTCAAACTAATAATACAATAACAATTGATGAATATCGTTTATGCATGTGTAAAAAAATAGAAGCAACACATTCTTATTCACAATATAATACTCATATTGTGTCTAAAAATGATATATTATATACAAATACTGTCTATAAAATAAAATATAATTTCCATTTTGGTTTTACAGCAACAGGAAGAGAAATCGAGACAAATTCATTTTATTTACAATTTATAGAATCGGACTTTCCCCTTTGTGCATTACCTACTTCTCGTTCGCTTGAATAAAGCGATCGTGAGTGTTTTCGCGTATTACATCCCTCTACAAAATCGTCTATAAAAAAAGGTGGTTTTATCTAAATAGTTTTGTTAACTCAATAGCCTAACTCAATAGTTTTGTTATACATGACGATGAGGGTAGGTTATTGGCAAATATAATCTTTTAACTTTTATAGCTCGATATTAACAGGTCTAAGCATATGGGAATAAAATTCATAGGTCTACTCTGTTTACGTCAAGTATTTTCACTTCATTCGAATTATAATTTGTAAACCCCAACATTTTTTGTTAATAAAAAAAATCAAAAAATTTAAAAATAACATAAAAAATTAACCAAATAAACGAACGATAAAGAAAAGATATTTTATAAAGACATTTTAAATAACAATAATACTTTTCTTTACAAAAATTAATTGTAAAAATGTCATAAAATTAATTTAGCAATACTGTCAAATAATGTTATATATGTATTAGCTTGTATAGCCATTTGTAGGCTATTATATAACCACCTATTTAACCTCAACTCAAAATAACTGAATAGAAAAACCTTATAGCCTACTTTGTTTCAGTTAAACAAATGTTATAAACAATACTAAAATCCATATCAACAATATGTTTTTAATAATAATCAGGTGTATTCTTAGCAAGGCAGATAATTTTTAAATTATTATTTTGAAATAGGCCTGTTACATTTGTTTCAAGGCCTTTTTTAATATTTAGTTCCTTTTGAAAAAATTAAATAAAAAATATAACCCATTATTTAAAATATTTTAAAACTATATTTCTTTCTATATATTAAATACCAAATTTATTTATTTAGGTGTAAAATATTTATATTATTCTATAATTTATGGAGAAAATATAATTCGTATGCATTCATAATAATTTATTGCATTCAAAGCAAATAATAACATAAATCAGTTTTCCGAGCAAAACCATAATTTACGACATCAACAAGGAATGTTTTCTCCAAACAACCACAAAAACTATGTCATGTTTTATTCAAGATATTCTAAGCAAAACGTAATGTATTAATTCATACAAATATCTGTTACAAGAAAGTGTAATCCTAGATAACATTTGAAATATGCATCAGATCTAAGAATCGTACAAAATATTTATTATTATCAATAGAAATTCTAAAGCTGATTCATTATCTATTATCGGGATTGCTCAATATTCCTATCATATCGTAATTTTAGGATACATAAATCAAGGCTAAAACCTGTAGTTTTTATACGCAAAATGATTTTTATTCGTTGTATATGTAGTTTGTGTTTTAACAATGTTGAATGGTTGAATAATATCTAAATATAATGATTATTATTAAAGGGGGGATAAATATTATGTTCTAGACGGATGCGTTTATTATAATATACATATTGTTAGAAATATAATCAGAAATGCTGTTGGCAATAATATTTGAAATGATCATTTTTTAGACAGCCCTGAGTATAATTAGCAAGGGGAAAAAATCTTCAGTTTGTCATAATGTGTAACAATTTTAACACATCGATTAGTATACCGTATTAAAAGTAAATTATGTGATAACATATGATATCAGTCCAGCTGATTTTATTTTAAAGGTTATGTTAAAATAGACCAAATATCTACGCCATGTTAATTTACTTATTGTACGTCATTAGGTTAAAATAATATTATTAAATATTTTTATCTATCATTTTATTATTAAAATTTGGCAAACAGGTTACGAATTGTAGATTTGTAAATATTTATAAACTTAGATACTAATGGGAAAGACAATTACCTTTTTGTTTGTAGTTTTAACGTTAGCAGACGAAAAGCTAAGGGCACCTACGACTGGCAGGAAAGGATTTTGAATATAGGTAGGATTATGCTAGACACAAGATTCCTTGTTAGAGAAAATAGGTAAAATCAAATGTCACTTACTTGACATGTCACTTACCTACTACTTATATCAAATAAGAAATAGTGTTTACTTTTTACAAGAAAACGATATAATAACCTGGGCATGAGAAATAAAGGTAAATCATTTACAAGTAAATGACCGGGATCAATTACTTATAATATTGATATTTATACAACAAACTTTGTTTTAAAAATAAACAAAATTAAAACAGATGATTAAATTTTGCTATATAAGTAACTATGAATAATTATGGAATAAATAATTAAAAGTTAGTTACATTTGAAAATCTTTTTTGAACTAGAAAATATTATTATCATTGTTTAATAATAGCTTTTAATTGCTCTACTTATCCCTAAAATTGAATCGTTGTTACATTTTGTAACATACCGTATAAATTCCAATTGCAATTCAGTATGTTACGTGAAAATTTGTTGTTTTGTAATTGTAAAATCGCCCTTGCTTACAAAAACGTTTTATTTTTTGAAAAGATGTTTCATCGACAGAGCTAGCAGGAAATTCCCAGGGAAGATTATGAATGCACAATGGTGGTGGCATTTCCGTATTCAGATGTTAAAGTTTCTGTGAGAACAAGCGTGTAGCACTCTCTCGCATCACGTCCCAGAGGGAGGAGCAAGATGAGATAGCAATCGTAAAAATATTTATAAAACCTTTAAACGATGTAATTATCTAAATTTATTAAAACCGGAAATGTTATTGGTGGCTTTGTTACGTTAAATTTGTTGTTTCAAAATTAAAAGGTAAACAGGTGTAATTAATATTAAATGTTTTAAAAAAGCCAGGTGAGTGTAATTAATTGCCAAAGGTATGTTTTAAATTTAATTTTTTAAATATTTTTGGTTTTTAATAAAATCAGTAAATACAAAATACCAGAGTGCCTTAAACCTAGCTTGTCAGAGAACATTTTCAAAAGATGTGAACTTAAATATTTTAAAGTAATAAAGAGCAATAAGCAAAGTATAAAATAAATGTAATATTTGAATATAAAACTGTTTTGAAAATTAAATCTCTTTTATAAACCTAAACGACAATTTAATGTAACCTGGCTTGATAGAGCTATTAAACAGACAGCCAGTCTGCCTGGGTTAATAGCTATATACAATTGTTTAGACAAACAATTGACCCCGGAAGTCTCTGTAAGTACAAGTGGATAGAGGTAACTAATGCTGAAAAAAAGGTATCTTAAAATATAATAGATAGTAATAATTGCGACATTTTTAAAACAAGGTTTGTGTTACAACCTTATAGTTTGATCTTTAATATTTTAATTTTTAAGTAGGATGGGGAAAATAATTACTAAATACAATTTAGGAAAATTATTATTTTTATTGTAAAATTTTAACTAGATTCATCATTTTAATTGCTTAAAACATTTTAATTTTCAAGTAGGACGTTTAAAGTAATTAATGTTAAATGTATTAAGTTTATTGTTATAATTATCCAATCCTTTAGTAAAACTTTCTTTTAATTAAAAAAAATAAAGTTTAATTCATTCTGAACAGGTTGAACGTTTATAAAATAAACAATGAGCTCTATTGTCAACAGAGTTTAGAAATATATAGTTCCATATTACAATACCGCATTGAAGGAAAATGAAATAACTTTCGACTTCATTTTCTCGAAAGAAGAAAATAAGGTGATTTCGAGCACCAGGCTTAGAATTGTCAGAAATATTTTCCGATTCAAATGATTTTTTGACAATCACATGTGCTCTTAGAAGAATCAGAAAGACCGTTGTACAGGAAACTACAAATTGTTATAGTGAAAGTAATTTAGAAATGTTTGTTTGTGTTTAGGAGGTTATGGTATATTTTTAAAGTAAGTGATTGCTGAGCAAACCAGTCAAAAATGAATTAGTTACTAAGCCTAGAGGTTTTTAAATTTATTAAATAATTATTGAATGCCATCATTGGCATATAAAATGTAATTATCCCTTAATATACTATTACGAAGTATAATAGCTGTGGTACGTATTCTCGTAAGGTTTAAAGAAACGCCCTTACAATACAATATCTGTTGGCAAAGTATTGTAAATTGGGCAGTTCAGATGAAGTGTCTTGTTTCTCAAAGGCTCCATTTCGCTAACATTAGGGACACAGTTATATACGAGGGGCTGTGGTAACACGAAGGGCAGGCGTATATAGCCCTCTAAATCAGAAAAGCCGCACTGTCCACGAGGTTTATCTGATATTGTATAAATCAATACTCAGTAAGAACCATACTCCTACCATGGAGCCTTGTGTACACCAAAAAAGTTGGTATGGGAATAGAGGTTGAAGAATATGATGCATGAAGTCACCGAATAGAGGTATGACACTTTATAAATTAATAGACAAAGAATGAGGACAGTATTTAAAATATAATTTCCAAACATGCGAATAAATAGGTTTATAAATAAACATATTTTATAAAATAAGCTCATAAAGCTTTCTTTCATAAAAAGTAATTATTTGGAAAAACGATTTTTATTTTTTTAGTAAATTCTGCATCAACATTTTGAAACAATGACTTTATACTTTGGATTTCATCTTAATTATTGAATTATGATTATAAGTCAATTGTAATTGTGAAAAAATACTTTTTTACCCTTGTATTTGGTTGATCGGGTGCATTTTAATTATTAAAACATTGAAACAGAATATTTAAACTAAATATAGTTTTCTAAGGGTGTTAATGGCTTTAGAAATATTTTATAATTGTTACGTTTGGCAAAATGGCATAAATAAAACGTGGGGGGTGGTAGTCGTGGCCTATAAATATCCACAACATAGGCGACAAGTAGACGAAAGAAGCGATTGCTGGAACACACCCGGTGCACTATCGACCAATAACGAACAAGATTAATAATCGGAGGAACACGACTATGAACGGTAATAGAATTACTATGGGTGTTAGTGGAGATGATACGAGAGTAAGTGACTCTTCCATGATACTCTTCATATAATTTGTTCCTGAATTCTGTGCCAGCGAAATGTTTTCAAAAAACGTTGAACTTTTAATTCAATCAGGACATGACATAGGAGATGCTGAATACACTAGATAACATTTAAAATGTCTAAAACTGTAAAAAATTATTTTTTTAAATACTTTTAAAGTTAATGAAAATCTCTGCTTCACTTTCTTGACGAATTTTAAAAAAATAATCAGCGCTATTCTCATTACAAATCAAGAGCGCAACAATAACCTGTTTATAAATAGTGTTGTAAAAGCTCTAAACTCACAAAGCCGTATATTTTTTTCCAGTAAAATATATAACACAAGTCGCCTGCTTAGTGTAAATTGAGCAAAACTTTGTCGTTGTTAAAACAAAAAATTAAAATATTATATATATATATATATATATATATATATATTGGTAATTATTGAGTTTTGTGTTCTTTTATAGGTTATGCATATGAATAGATTATAAGATTAATCACTCAAAACTTTGCCCGGCGGGTAGGGCAGTAGAAAAACCCGCAGTAAGGCATGCTTGTGGTACGAATCCACAAAAATCCTCTACAAATCCAGAAGCGTCTGTCTCATAGTGAGCGGCTTTCTGGTCTGCGTCTGTCTCCCGAGGAGCGGCAGATATATACCTGGCAAAGGTATAAATTGCAATACCATTTCAATGCAATGGACAAAACCCACGGATATAGTACCCCAGGTGGCAGACCAGCATTGCTGGAAAATCCACCCTCTCAGGAGGTCGGCTCATTGGATTCTGGGAAGAGCCATCTATTGCAATTTAATGACGCTTTTAAAAAAAGCACTAAAGTAATAAGATCACCTACATTGAAATTAAAAAAAAAAACCATTACTACTAATCCTAATATGGAGATGAATGAAGTGGCGATTAAGGAACAACCCAGCTACTACGAAGAATGGAAAAAAGAAGTGGCGGCTAGAAAATCTCTTGAAAAGAGAGTGAATGAATTACAAAAATTAATTCAGAGTTTAGAAAGGAAAATGCAAAATTCTCATCAAGGTGAAGCTAGTTCTACATTAGTAAGGACAAGTTATAGTACAGATGAAGATGAAATCATTAGGGATACAGACTGGATCCTAAAAAAAGGTAAGCGACCAGCCAAAAAAAGGAGGGCACAATCAAGCCCTGAGTCAGTTTCTGAAAAGGACATTGAGAAACCAAATCGTACAATCAAAAATGTCAGTAATATTGAGAAAAAACAGAGAGTTCCTCCACCTATCATTGTTTCGGATATAGCAGCATTTAGCGACTTAAGAAATCTAGTCAAGCAAGTAACCGATAAAGAGTGCAACTTCACCTCATATAATAATAACATTTGGAAAGTAAAAGTAAGTGATGGTGAAACTTATAGAGTGGTAACTGAAAACTTGAATAAAAGTGGAACGCAATGGTATACGTATCAAAATAAAGCTACTAGGTTATTAAAAGTTATGGCATGTGGACTGCAGCCATCATTTGATGTCCAAGAAATAGTTGATGACTTAAAAGGTAAAGGTTTCCAAATTGTAGATGCTAAAAATATAATAAAAAAAGAAGTGAAAGAGAACAAAGCAGGAGGGAGGTTTGTAGTGAGAAGGGGTCTTCAACTGTTTATGCTCTCATTTCATAATGAAGAAAGTATGGAAACAATTTTTTCTATAAAATCAATAATGGGAATAGGAGTAAAAATTGAAGCTGTGAAACGAAATGCAAATTTAGTACCGCAATGCAAGAGATATCAGGCATTTGGACATACACAGGGTTACTGCAAGAGGGACTTCGATTGTGTGAAATGTGCTGGAAAGTATCTTACTAAAGATTGCCAGCTGAAAAAAGAAGATAAACCTAAATGTGTTAACTGTCGAGGGGATCACCCAGCAAGTTATAGAGGATGTGTAATTGCTAAAACCTATCAAGAAAGAAATAGAAATCAGAGAGGAACAAAACAAAGATCAAGAAATAACTTGAACATTAACTATCCTAGAGAGGTTATCAATAATTCACCAGGTATGAGTCAAGTAACTGATAAACCAAAGTCTTATGCCAGTATAACAAAAAACCAGAGAAAAGAAGATGAAAACTCAATCAAGTATGCAATTAGTCCAATTCTACAAAGATTAGAAGGCCAGGAAAGATCAATAAAGCTGTTAACTGATGAGATTTAAAAAATGAAATCAAATCATACTAAAACTCCAGTGAAAGGCATAATTAGAAATGAATGATGAACTAAGAATTGTTACATGGAATGCAAATAGACTCCATAAACATATTTCTGAACTTCAAATATTTTTGAATAATGAAGATATTGATATATGTTTAATATCGGAAACTCATTGCTCAAAGCAATCTCTTATAAGTATACCGCAGTACATATGTTACCACGCCTTGCACCCAGACAATAAAGCTAGAGGTGGCTCTGCCATTTTAATTAAAAACAATATACAACAATATGAAGAGTTAAAAGTAGAAACATTTAAAATGCAAGTAACTACAATAAATATTAAAGCAAATAATAAGGATGTTAAAATATCAGCCATCTATTGCTCACCGAGACAAAAGCTATCGCAATATGACTATAGAAATGTATTTGGAATGCTTGGCAATAGCTTCGTTATTGGAGGAGACTTTAATGCTAAGCATACGCACTGGGGATCAAGGTTAACAAATACTAAAGGAAGGGAATTATATCGAGCAGCTATGGACTATAGATGTGTGTTCTCCTCCTCGGGATCGCCAACGTATTGGCCATCGGACCCTGACAAAATCCCTGATTTGATTGATTTCTTCATTTCAAAAGGTATAGCATAGATTCATATTACTGTGAAAGGGGGGATGATCTATCCTCAGACCATACCCCAGTGATACTCACATTAAGTGAAAGGGTGAATATAAATAACAACCTCCCTAAACTTACCAATAAACTAACTAATTGGGAAATCTTTAGGGAAAAGCTCTATGACTTTATAAATCTCCAATCTCTAATGGACACACCAGATGAAATTGATAATGAAGTTGAACAGTTAACAGCAGACATTCAACAAGCAGCTGAAGAGAGTACTCCAATAAAGTATGTTAAAAAGTATAGAGAAATAAGCTATCCAGAAGATGTTAGAGAGGTGATTCTTACTAAAAGAAGAGCTAGAAGAAAATGGCATCAATCTAGGTCGCCTGAAGATAAATCATTGGTTAATCGTCTCAACAATGTGTTGAGAAAACGCATTAAGGAAGTTAAAAACGAATCCTTAAGCACTTTTCTTCATAGCTTAACAGATGAAGAAACTACCAACTATTCTTTGTGGAAGGCTGCCAGAAAGCTAAATAGGCCTATTGCTCAAAATCCGCCTTTGAAAATGAGAGACGGTAATTGGGCTAAAAGTGCGAAACAAACGGCTGAATTATTTGCTGATTATTTAGAAGAAGTGTTTACTCCACTTAATACAAACTCAAATCCAATCCTAATAAGCCTTAACAATATTTCATGCAGTACAAGTATTCAATGTGTAACACTTAAAGAAATTAGGGATATAATTAAACATCGTTTAAGTGAAAGAAAATCACCTGGCTATGATCTAGTTACAGGGAAAATAATGAAAGAGCTACCGGACATTGTTATATTGAAGTTGCAGCTTATGATAAATGCATGCTTCAAAATTAAATATGTACCTAAACACTGGAAAATAGCTGAAATTATAGTAATACCCAAACCAGGTAAACCTCCTACAGACGTCACATCTTACCGACCAATTTCGCTGTTGCCAATTATGTCACAAATATTTGAAAGACTTCTATTAAAAAGACTTTCACAGATTATAAATGAAAAGCAACTGATTCCAGGTCACCAATTTGGTTTTAGAAGTAAACATTCTACAATCGATCAGGTTCATCGTATCACTAATACAATAGAAAATGCTTTAGAAGAAAAGAAAATCTTCATGGCTGCTTTCTTGGATGTAGCCCAAGCATTTGATAAAGTATGGCATGAAGGGTTGAAGTATAAGCTCTATAGAGATTTATCAATACCGTTTTATCAAATACTTTCATCATATTTAGAAGAAAGATATTTTAGGGTTAGATATGATAAAGACTATTCAGACTTGAAAAAGATATCTGCTGGAGTAGCCCAGGGTAGTGTACTGGGGCCTACACTTTACCTACTATATACGGCTGATATTCCATTGGGTAATAACATAATGACAGCCACGTTTGCTGATGATACCGCACTTTTATCAACAGATAACTCTGTTACCAAAGCAGCCAATAGTTTACAAACTGCCATGAATAATCTTTATATCTGGACTCAAAAATAGCGCATTATGTTAAATGAAACTAAATCCGTTCTTGTAACCTATATAAACAGAAAGGTTATTACTCCACAAATACTGATAAATGGCAATGCCATACCAACAGCAAACACAGCAAAATACCTAGGTATGGCACTGGATGCAAAATTGAAGTGGAAGGAACATGTAAAAAAGAAAAAAGAAGAACTAAATACCAAATATAGAAAGTTATACTGGTTGATGGACCGTAGTTCTGAACTATCACTGAATAATAAAATAAGATTATACAACCAAATTCTAATACCCATCTGGACATATGGAATTCAATTATGGGGATGTACCATGATTCAGACATTTCAAAATAAGGTATTACGTAACATGGTAAATGCACTATGGTACGTTAGAAATGAAGACCTGCACCGGGATCTGAAAATCAAATTTGTTATAGATGAGGTTAAGGTTTATGCCTCTAAGCATTTGCATAGACTGCATATATATCCTAATCAGGAGATTGAACCAGTCCTTGATGTGACTAAGCATGTCCGCCGTCTACAAAGAACTAGACCACATGATTTGGCCACTTTAGAACAAAGAGAAACTTAAGTTTTCCAACACCATTTTTTTTTCCTATAAATTAAAGTCATTAGTCAGTTGCTTCAACTGGTCATGACAAAGGGAGGTGTTTTTATTGAGTAAGAATCTCACACTGTTGCGTAATACGGATTACGCAGCGTCTTTTTTGAGAATTTTCACCTACCCATTAAAAAAAAAAAAAAAAAAAAAAAAAAAAAAAAAAAAAAAAACTTAAAACTATTTATATCATTTATAAAAAACTAAAAAATAATTTTAAAACAATCGTATCGAAACACCAAAAAATAAATTTACCAACTGCATAATGAACAGCCTTTAGACCTAAAAGATTTCCAATTGTGTTTTCAACGTAACTCGGACATTGATTCATAAGTCTCTATAAAAAGAAACATTAAAAGTAAAACATTACAAACAGAAAATAAATCCTTATATTTTGCAAATGGATTGAATTATGCAAATCCTTTATAAAATAGGCTATATTGTAGTGTTTCTGCTAATGGTGGTTGCAACCAACCATAATACTAACTGGAATAAATGCTGAACGAAGTTCTAAAACTGTATTTTAGAAAATTACATTTCATAATTTTACAATATAAAATAGGGAAAGATGGTTTCATACAAATTACAAATATGTTTAATTTCCCTTTGAGGTCAGTTGACTAAACAAAATAATTATTTATGAATAATTTTTATAAAATATTTTAAATCAATAAAAGTTAGAAAAATACATATTTCAGATGTTTTAAAAATGTTTTTGGACATTACAAAGTGAAACCGAAAATCCAGAGATTAGTTTTGGAAACATTATTGATTAACATCTTATCAACGGTCGCTATGCAAAATAACCTACTGTATCTTTATGCCTGATAGACACTGTATTCGATTATGAGATTAATATTTTGACTGGTATAGAATACAAATATTTATATGGTTCTACGGGGAAAATATAATGATTTTTTAGATAATTCTTAAAAACAACTGAATAAAATACTCCACCAAACAGTATTTAATTTTTAGCAAAATCTGTTCTGAATGTTTAAAATTAATTAAGAACTGCATTGGCTAACTTAATTAGTAAATATTCTTATCCCATTTGAAAAGAACAAATATTGTTTACCATACAATATATTTCAATAAAGAATTAAATACATAAGTTAGAGCTTAGCTTGTGTCAGACAAAACTAATTAATATTGAAAAGACATAAAGAATGCACACTTTTAGAAACCTTTCTCCCAACTTAAAGATTATTAATCGTAACCTGTTTTCGACAACCAGGTTAACCTAATCAATAATTGAAATACACTAAGCATGTTTAATTCAGATATTGTTCAAGATCAATATAGGGTATTGGACAAGTCAACAACAGGCTATCTTATCTATTTACTAGAAGCAAGACAGTTACTTAAATCCTCCATTTGTAATATTTTACAAATTAAACAATTTAATAGATCAGTAAAACAATTTTAAAAAACAGGATTACTGGATAGAAGAGGATAAAGAGGATATTTAAAAAATAGAAAGAGGATTTTTTCATTTCCTCTTCCTTTTCTTTTCTTTTATTCTTTGCAGCTATTACGTTTACTATAATTTGGTACTTTGAAGAATTACTAAACGTGTTTTAAACACATAAACCTTGTTGAATGTATTTATTTCGACTTTATCTTTCAGCCAAAGAAATTCAAAAATTTGAGCCAGTTTTATAGATCATTATAAAATGTGTGGTCCTTAAGATTTGTATAAAATTTTAAGTTGTTCCAAATATGTCACAGATTTGGTAAAAGCCTATGGTAATACAGTATTATTATTACAAACTATACTATAAAATGTGTATACTTTACTTAATTAGTTTTAACCTAGTGAATAATATAAGTTATAATTTTAAAATTTTAATTTTAATGATGATAATCAAGGGAATAAGTTACAACAGATTTAATTATATCGAGTAATAACTACAAAAATACAATTTTTTAAAATAAAATAAAAGACAGTAAAACCCAGTATATTATGATTGTTTCTACTTTATATCGCATGACATATATTATTTTGAAACTGAAAACTACAAATGTTAAAAAAAATATTACAAATCAAGGGACAATCTTGATTTATAAAGTCTCATGAGCTGTTTATTTTTTTTAACATTTAAAATGGAACAAACATAGATTCAATATAATTACGAAGAGAAACTACCTTTTTTACAATAGGACAAGGTCACAGCCAAAAGTTTAAACCCATTTCCATCTACACTCAAACATACTAATTCTTTCGTCTTCACTATAGTCATAACTATTAACAGTACAATATGGGCTACTCAATTAACTAAAATTTTAATTTATGTTCCTGTATATAGGAAAATTTTAATAACCTTTGACTTCGTATTTTGCAGTTAAAAATACAAATAATAGTAACATAACAGAACCGTTTTGAATTTGTCACAATAAAATTGACTTGTTTCAATATAACCTATTTCATAAGCTGCTTAGTTATAAAATTCTTTACATTTGCTTTTAGAAATTAATTTTGGTTAAAATGAAGTTTAAAAAAATTTTAAATCGTGAATATATATATTTATTTATTGTATACTACCTAAAATAAAAACATTTACTTTTAAATTACATCAAAAAGTTTTATTGTTTAGAAAAACGACTTATGCTATTATTCATGGTGACTGTAGCCTATAATTAAACTATAATTTCAGCAAAGTATTACTAATATGTTTCTTAATTTTCAGGCATAAGCGGGTTAATCATTAACACTTAAAAAAGGTAAGATTTAAATTTGTATTACATAATTGTTATTACATATATTTACTCTATTTATATAGTATTCAATTTACTTTGTGTTTCGGTAACTCTGGGTACTAACAGCAAAAACTATCTGTAATACTTGATGAGGCCGTGGCTGTAAATATAGAGAATAACACGAGGGACATTCAGTAATTACAGAGATTACCCGAACTAACCTGGAGTAAAACCTTTTTAAAAATCAAGATTTGCGCACCTGACCCGAAGGGTCACTAGCTTCTTTATACCAGTGGCAAAGACGTCTTTGTCTTGGTGTTGGAAACAATTTCCCACTTATTTCTTTACATCCTCGTTATACCTAAACGTCTTCCCACTTAAAGACTCGTTCATTGGACCAAATAAATGGTAATAAAATGTTTCTAAATCGGGGTTATAAGGGGTAAGACAACCTATCATCCCGTTTTGTCAATGTAGTCTGGTAAATGCATATCTTAGTAGAATTGTTGCTTGCTTATATGAATAATTACAATTATTTGAGTCTCAACGGAGTAAGTTACGGTGTTCGTCGAATCACAGAACGTTGCTCAACTAATATGGAGTAGACCCGATATTTTACACTGGTTTTTAAAAGTATAATCAGAGCAATGTCGATCCATCAGCTGATTATAACTTTACCCAGTGATACCAACTTAAAATCCTAATAATAACAAACTTGTGTTACCAACGGCCTTTCCCTATCCCACTTTATAGTCATTGAATAATTCTTGTATATTACAGTATTGATGATAGTTGTGGCAATTTATGAGTATATATATATTATTATGGACAATTAAATGATAATTTATAATTTATTATATGGTCAGTAATTTAACAATTGCTTGTATTTTTGTTTCTATTCCTGGTAAACGTTTGTAAAACAAATTGAATTTTCAGTTTGGTTACCGTACTTTATACAAGACACAGTTATTCTAAGAAACCCAACACTTATTTTTATATTACAATTGTTTATTGTAATTATTGAATGAAAACGTCTCTGAATTCGAATTAACTCTTTTATCTGACATGAAACATCAGATCTGTCGTATCCGATTAGTAATTACGTTTGCTAATCACGAACAAAGATTGAAATGACTTGATTTTATTCAGCTTATTATTAAGATTATAAGAGCCTTGAAATTTTACAAATGCTCCACCGAAAAACAATTAACTTGCATTGATTGTTTGAACACTAACCACTGTTGGGTGAACAGTGGTTTAGTTATTGGCACATGATCCGCCTCAACGATATTGCCAATTACATGTTTAGCTTTTGTAATACTTTTTGTTGTTTCAACAACATTTTATAAATGAAAAAAATTGCTTCTGAATAACCATGTTTAGGATACATTTCATGGTTTCCAGCGAAACGTAAGTGGTAAAATAAAGAAAGCTGTGATCACGATGGGTTTAAATCAAGGGGGACATATCATTATACTGAAACCCTTATAGCGAGAAGTTTATATGATTCCACAATCATAGTTTTTCATATCAGCACCAGTACTTATAACTAAACAAAACGTAATTTTATTTGTTTTAGAATATTTCGTTCATTTAATCTATTTTTACTTACTTGAAAAAAGGGTATTACAGGCGTAGTACTCCAGGTTCTTCACTTCAATTAATTGTAAAATGATAGATATAAGTTATTCCAAGATTATTTCAGTTTATTTTATTTACCTTTTGCTATTAATTTCTCAGGAGCGCGAAATAAGTTCTGAGTTTTCAGTCTTAACACGGTATAAGTATGTGAAAATGTGTACCTAAAGTGAAACCTAAGTGCAGTGGTAAGCACAAAACGGGCTATATCTATTGACAACATATCTCCATAGATGCTGCAGATCATAGACGGCTCTCAAGTAATCTGTAACCGACCCAGGCTGCGCTTCAAAATACAATTCCTACGAATATCTATTTTCATTAGAAACAGATAATAGTTTTCTGTACTAGTTCCTTTAGTTTTTTGTACGCTTTTTGTGCATATTACTTTATACTGCCTAATATAAATATTTTATATTTCATATACCGATTGTTAGTCACTAACAATTCACTAACTTGGATTAGTGAATACACTAACGTGTATATTCTGTTCATTGGATTAGTGACTCTAAGTTTTAGTTCTCACATAAAACTACCTTCCTGCTCAAATTGAACAAGATGTTGCTACAGTAAAACCTTCGTTCTGAAAACATCCTCCATACTTCACTGTCCGTTGTCTAGAGGTTTCCGCTTTCATAGAAATCAATAATAACGATAAAAAATGGTCTGTAAAATAGAGTGATCCGTATATAAACTGTGCCTTTAAGGAAAGATAGGTGCTGTAAAGTTACCTGAACAATAACTTTTATTTTGAGTTATAAGTAGAAACCGAAATATGATTATCATTATATTATTTTTTTGTATAGGTTTTCAGAAACAACAATGAGTCAGGTTGCGTAGTGAGAAACACAATGTAGAAGCTATAGGTTTACAGTTTCAATGGCAGTGATCAAAGTGATCGATAAATTCAAGAAGAAAAATTACAAAATAACATCGTTGAATACGAAGAACTGTATATGACTAACGGATGAACATGGGATACTAACATGAAAAGATCTGACCACAGTCAAAGGCGACCAACATATTTGAGACTATATTATTTTTCGTTACTGACGTAAACAGCTGTAAAATCTAGATATTATGTAAAGATTTTTCTGCAACTTGAATTGCTTTCGTATTTTAAATAATTGCCATAAATTACAGCAATTTAGGGCTTATCTGATAAACTCAAAAGCGATACAAAGGAATGTTAATGAAAAAATGTTAAACATATACTACATTGTTAAAATAACTAAACCATTGAGCAGCAGTTGTAATTGCCGTCATGTTGGATGTCAAGGCGGATCAAGGTCAAGGTGGGATAGTTACACAACTCCGGGCTATTCTAGGTCGCATTCTTCGTCAGCCAAGCAGTGAAAGTTAGAAGATCGGCACACTCTTTGTAGCTTCAAGGCTCGTGAGAATGGTGTACTCACTGCAAGTTTAACTTTCAAGGTCAATGGTTCTATTATACTGGTTTTGTCAGTTCAATAATTATTTCTGATTTTCAAATATATTGGTAAAACAATATTGTTTTTTGTGTTAGGTTGTTATTGTCAGTATATAACAACAAAGATTAAAAAAAGTAATTCATTGAACTTTGTGTAAATGAACATGAAGATATCATGCACATCGAAGATTCGGGTAACAATAAAGAACTGGAACACGTGGAAAATGTTTCATGGCAGGAGCTTTGAAGGAAATTGAGAGCTATGAATATAATGATGTTAATTTATAAACTGATAAACGCTTGACCTTTAGTTTAAATCGTTTAGCTGATAATTTGAGATATAAAGCTTGTGATATCTTGGTGGAAGATTACTGGCATTATAGACAATGTTGGATATCATTAGTCTAGACTGATGCTATTAAACATTGATACTAGATTCACCTCCTGCTTCAAGCTACGCAGGTGACGTCTCTTGGAGCAATAACCTATGGGAAACGATGTTTGTTTTTAGCAGATAAAATATTTTTATATTTTACACATTATTTGTTAAACCACATTCCTTTAAAAACTGTTAGATACGACCTTGAGAAATTATATAGTAATACATTTTTTTAAATTTGTAGTTTTTTAGAACTTTTTCTTGTCCAGTTGAGCTAATTCTGACAATTATTTGGTCAAGAAAAATGAGTATGTCATAGAAGGTTTTTATTAGCTGCCGTTTTCAAGATACATAATACATAGACATAAATGTATAATGGGTTCTTTCTAATTTTCAAAGTAAAATTATTTTAAAAAAACCGCCATCACTCTAATCAATACCCACTATTACGCTTAATATTGACTGTATTAATAACTAATTGAGAACTTCATTCATAAAATAATTTTCTTCCACTACATCAAGTGGTGACTTTATGGGTCACCTGCCGCTTGTGCTCCAACTCGGGAACATATCTGTGAGCATTCCACCAGTAGCTGTCAGCATTGGTTCATTCCAGGGGCCCTAATACCCCTGTTCCATTGAAGTAATATCTTTGTGAAACCATGCTCACCACTAGCCACTCCATAGTGTTTGGGAAAATATTAAAGTTAGAGGGGAGGATATGTATTTTCAACGACATGTTACAACTAAGAGCACGTTATTTTTCAAACGTTTCTTCGGCCATTTTTTTGAATGCATCCCAAGCTGCCTTCTCATTTTACTAAACTATTTGATAAAAGTTAGAATCTTTAAAGATTTAACGAATTTACAGTCAAATGAAAATATCTTCTTTGACCTGAGCATCACTCAGTCGGTTACTACTCTCAGTGACCTTGACATCTGGATGCTAAAGGTTCAACCTTTTATTTTGGCAAGTCAAGATCTGGAAATAGATCGCTCAATTTGGCCAGATTTAATCTGTGATTTAATCTATAACAAAATTAGAAGATCCAGCTTTGATATGGTTTTCTTCTGCAGAGCCTTTATGTTCACTCTCCTCAAAATAGTAATTTTTTAAAGGTACAGTAATAGTAAAAGTTTGGAATGCGAAACAGGTCAAAGGGTCGATGCACGATTTGAGTACTCTACTTCTTCATCTACCAGCCACTTTTCACAGGGGGAGTCGTGAAGAAATAGCAGTTACTTGAATGATCAGTTGGCTCTCGCCAAACCATAGCAATGAACGTAGCTCGTTTCCTCCATGTCAACATCGTTTTTAGAATCACTAAACAGTAATTGCAACAAATAGGAGGGGCCCACGGTTAATCCTGATCACCTACCTTTACTGATGAGCAGTTTTCACCAGTAGGCTGACAATCTGTTCCTAGGCACAAAACGTCATTCACTAGATATATGACAAAAATTATCCACTGAATTTACACATTTACGCTGAATTCCGTTTTCACAAAAGCAAGACAGAAAAAACCAAAATATAGGTACACACCATCATCTACTACCTTATAGTGATTAAATGATACGGATCGCAACTCTTGATATGGTTCACTGTGTTACTTCATCCTTTACAATGCAGCCGACCTCCAAACACTAAATTTCCCACCTGCAAATATAATAATGATTTCAACAGTCACTATGACTGTATTTCATAAAATGGACTTAAACATTTTGTTGTTGTTGTCATATTCGTGTTCAGCCGACAGACATACATTATTATCAGCTAATTTTATGTCAGAAACATTTTCGTTGTTGTTCAGTTATAATTATTATTTTAAAATTATAGACCTTATATAAAAACTTTTCTACTCATGCCCACTCATTCATAATTATAAATATCGTAATTATAAATATGGTAATATTATAAATAACAAAATTAATTCTTGATATAAATATTTGAAACAAATAACAAAAGAAGCATGCTAAATCGTTATCCCTTTATCCTTTAACCAGATCTATTATTTACAATAATATTCAGAAAACATTTTAAAATATTAAAAATTTTAAACGTTATAAAATTAATTGCGTTTTTAATATATTTATAGAGTTTGAATTAAATAAATTCCATCTAAATGGTTATAAGAAATTATTTTAATCGCTTTGCATCTGTACAATAGAATTTGAATAGATTAATCAACAAGTTAAAGAATATTCCAACTTTTTTAAACTGAATATTAAGAAGTAAAGTTATAAAAATAGGCCATTGTATTTCTTTACTGAGATAAAAATTGTAGTTTTTAAATTTATTTTAGGTGGTAAACTTTTGTACTCACAGCTGAAGTATAAATTTATTTTGTATGGAGGCAGTTTATTTATTATTGCTATCTATTAAAATAGTTTATGATTTGTAATGTTAAGAAGCAGACATTAATTATGGTAAATTTCATAGACATGCCCTAGTCCCAGCTATTAACACATTTCTCTAGTTATACTTTCCTAGGTGATAGAATGGATTTTTATAATCCTAGGACGTTAAAAGCAATCATACAACTTAAATAAAAAATGAAATTACAAATTGAAACTATCACAAACCAATAAATTTACTATGTAAAAATAATCTCTAATATTTATAATAATCAAATGAAAAACATTCTATACGTAGAAACATTTACAAAATATATAAAATAGTAGAAAGCCGAAAGCATTTACATTATATGTAGTATTTCAGGGTGACTTGTATAATCCGTGATTTAATTCATAATCTCTGATGGCCATTTTACTTAATTTATTTTACTAAACGTATATTACGCTATTTATTGCCAAGCTGAAATTTTCAGTAATATAGAGTACTTAGTTTTTAAGCAAAATAATGTTTTGGCATAATGTTTATATTTTCACGTTAATTCCGATTTGTCCAGCAATTAACGTTTGTTTAATTTGAAAATTAATATTTCTAAGTTATATCATAGTTTTTCGGCCAACCCTTTTCATAATTGGTGGCATGATAATTTTGACATCAGTTATTGGACAGTTTCAACAACATTTAGACGAATTGTACATTCAGGACAGCGCTAGTTTACACACCATTTAGATGCTACATTATATTCTTTCAAGATTCGTCGATTTGAAGGTATATAGATTGTTAATACCTTTCCTTACACGTTTTTGGGTTGAAAACACCTTTACCACAGCATTTGTAAAAATATATATATATATATATATATATATTTAATTTGCCATAAAACTACTATAAATTGTTATTACGTACTTTAATGGTAAAAATGAATTAATAAAAACAAATAGAAATAATAATCTTTACGAATGGTAACAACATAATATAACATTAAAACTCACAGTATATCAGTATTACACGCTTAACTTTATAGATGTAAAAAACGTATAAAGAGTGGAAATAAAATTCCGCCATATTTGAACATTGTAGCACGTTCGTTCCATTTTTATTGTAATACACACGGAATTTGGCCTCTAAACTATAGTTAAATACATGGAAGGGGTTGAGATTGATGGTATGGCATGGGGTAGGTGAGGGAAAACTTGTGCCTGTAAAACCTAGAAAATCATGTCACGCTTTCCCCGAGGAACTTGTCAGCGCCATCTTGGATGAAGTGAGGACTTAGTTTGACAAATGTCTATACTTTTAAGCCGTGTCTTGCATTACTTAAGGGACGAGTTTTGGGAATAAAATGTACGTGACTAAAGCACCTCATATATTTTCCTACAAATTTCGTCGATTTGGGTAACTCATATTTTTATTCTAGAATTACAATTTTCGAAGGCTTTATTTTGTTACTATTTCTACAGTTCTAATTATACTCTTATTGACGTTTCTATCGACGTTGTAGTAGGAATACCAATTATGTAAATTAACATAAGATATAAGTCGTGGAGTAAACAATAGAAAAACAAATAAAATTATTAACATACTGGACCAAATCGATACTTTTAAACACGATATACATTGTAATTCAAAAAGTCTTTAGAAGCACAAACACAAAAGAGAACGTACTGACAGTAAAATGAAAAAAAACTTCAACGCAATTATTCGATTTAAATCATATTAATTTTTTTAAAAAAACAGGCCACTGTATTTTACTACGTTAAAATTTAGATTAAAAGCTGTTTTATTATGGCCTATCTCACTATACTTCTCTTGAAACTTTCGTAAAAATATTCTGGTATAGCATAACTCAGTGCTCTGTTTTATGAAAAACCGTTCTATTTTAAAAAGCTGTGTGACTGTTTTAAAATTACTTCTGTTCCTTGTACAAATTTTGATATTTCTGGGATGCCAGCACCAGGTTTTATATTTGTCTGTGCTACTGAGACTTTCACAAGTTGTATATTTTCCTAATATATTATAAGATAGTTATAGGTAGAAAAATCTTATAACCTGTTATATATTTAATTTCTTAAAAAAATAAAAGTTTGGAATCATTGTAATTTTAGAATACAGATTTTTACAAATAAATTTAATTTCAAAATCAAATTATAAAATTTGCATTAGTTGGTAGAGCGTAGAGATTCGAAACGAGACAATCGCCATTGAATGACTGAGTTAAATAAATGAGATGTGTTGATATTTTGAATTGAAAACATTCTTAGTTCCGTGTGACAATTTTTGGAATGAAGAGAGCTTTGAGATTGCGTTAGAGTCAGATTTCGGAAGATAAACTCGGATTGGCCTGAAGATATATAAAAGTCAAACACGGCGTGTTGGTTGGTGCATACACAGTTCTAGGAACTAGTTACCTGACGGCGGTTTACTTTGCTGTGAAGGTTTTGCAATGTGTACTAATGGAGCACCATGTGAGGTTGGATTCAAAGAAAAGAGAACAGGCTATCTTAAAACAAACTATTACTTTGTAGATTGTTATTAGAAAATATTTAAGCTACCAAATTAATAATAATTAATACCTTAGTTTACATTTCCCCAGTAGAATTAGGTAATATTAACAATATTTACGTAAGTTCTAGCCAAAACGTTACCGCACGTCAAACAGAAATGTATTACAATTTCATTCCAAAAATTTTCTTTAGTAAGTTGTATAAATATTTACGCAATATCTCAAGTTATAAAGTTTAAAATTGTAATCAGTAGAATTGATAATAAAGTAACATATAAACTGAACAAAACAATAAAAAATGTCAGTTATCAAGGTACAGATATTCTAGATTTTTTGTTGTGAGAATAAAAAATATAATTATTATTTCCAGCCCAAAAACGACAATAAGTTATTGTAATGTTAGGTAATAATAATTATTTAATAACTCATATTCAATAATAAATGTTAAAATATATTTAACAATAAAGTTTGGTAATACATTATATATATGATGAACAGTTAATACCCGCAGTATATTCGTTCATTGGGAGGGCACAAAATCGCAATGCATTTGCTGCATACTTCAACTGCTAACTTGTTGAAGTGCTAACTTCAACTATTGTTGAATTTACCTCGTCAATGCTAGATGAAATCCTAGCGAAATGTCGGAACTGCGGTAATATGCACTGCAAAATAAACGGATGGTCTCCGTGTATTAACTATTCCTCATATTTTTCCATTCTTGAAGGAATACACACACACACACACACACATATATATATATATATATATATATATATATATATATATATACATATATATATATATTTATATATATATATATATATATATATATATATTTATATTTATATATACACATAGAGAGATTGAGAGAGAGAGAAATAGTAGTGAAAACTAACTTTTACCGGGGTTCTTATAAAGTTGTTTGATTATACTAGTTTATGCTGTACGATATTGTAAGACCTAATTTATCACATGCAGTTTTAGTAAAATAATAAACAGTTTAAAAGATGTTGTTGTGTTTAAAATAAGATCGGTGATAATTTATCCGTCTGGACAATTTAGGTTCATATTTTATTCGTTATTCTTTTATATGGTAAAAATGATAGTAATTATATTATTTAAAATAATTAACATAGCGAAATAAAATCACGAAGTAATATATCTCTTGATAAATACTCCTAAACGAAAGGACATACGCGTAGAACTATTTGTAACACTGTAGTCCCGCACCTAAATTGTGTTGCGAAAACCGATTTGATAAAGGTAACCTGCGTTTGGGGCCATGTAAGCTTGTCAACCCGAGTCCCGGATCTGCTGAATTAGTCAAGATTGCAACGCACGGACAATTTCCTCGGGGATTTTCGCGAATGACCTGTCATCTTATATATGTTGTGTTATGGAAATTAAGTTAAGGGCCACGCTAGTCTAAGCTCTGTGAAGACGTCTGTATTCCTGTTGCCGATATCATGGGGTATTCTAAAATATCTAGGTTTATTACTTTTATCAAAAATTGAATTTAGTTTGTGACCTAATCTCTTTTTTTACAAAATAATAAAACTATTTTTAATGTTTTTCAAATGATATTTAAAATGTAAAACGATTTAAAGCTTTAAGAACAACTAAATTTATATTACATTTTGTGCCAAAATGTCAAATGATGATTTTGATTATTAACTGTATTTATATTTGGATTAATTACCTTAATTGATATATCCTCAACTATGTTCAACTTATATTTTCCGATGGGACTTACACGCATTTTTATTCAGGCGTACAGGTAATGTGCTACTATTTTATCAGACTACCAATGAACGAGCTAACGCGCATTCTATATCGTCCCTCATTTTATCATCATGAACCCACAGGAAGGCGTTATCTAATCTAATTTTAAGATCATTATCTGTTGTTTTCCCTGCGATTTTAAACGCTATAAAGGCGTGGACATACAGAAATGTCTTTGAGAAGTTTGAGATTTGGGAAATAAAAGTATTTGTTACTGACAGTCAGAGGTATGGAAAAGTAAAGAAAAGTATTGGAGGAAGAGGAATGTTTAGGTTGTAAAATCTCAAAAAATGATATGAAAGTAGTATTTTTTCCAAGACGTTAGTCATTGCCGTTACAAACTGTACAAGAATGAAAACTTTATTGGTCTTTCCCCAAAAAAATGGGTTATTGCACAGGCTACTTTATTTACATTTTTCTTCAACGAAAAACCAATTAGGTTATAATTGGCGTTAAATATTCTCATAACCTACATAATATAACTATATTAACTTCCTAAATATAAAGTACTACTACAAATTTTATCTAAATAAATAAAACCCAATAACCACAATACAAATATCCTTATTTTACTACAATTACTTTATGTACGTTTCCATTACATGGTAATCTTCAGAAAAACTCTGAAGATGATTACCATGTAATCGAAATCTACATACAGCAAAATAAAGGTTTTTGTATTGTGGTTAGTGGGCCATATTTATTTAGATAAAACATTAGTCCACAGTGCTCAAGAGGTTTATTAAATACTACTACAAACTTAGAAAAAACACATTCAATCTAGATTTCTTAAAGAGAAAGGAAAATCCTAAAATTAAAAGTAGAGAATTAAATTTAATAATAATTCATACTAATTCTAAATTTAAATAGCTAAAACAAAATAAAAATTCCATTAAATTTTAATAAATATATTAAGGTAGCGAAAGAAGATGATGACACGCCCCATAGACGTGACATCGTCCCCCAACACTACCTTCAAACTCGGTGATCATTCAAGCAGAACATGTTCATCTGTGATGGTAAATCCAAAAAACTGAGATAGTGGTAGATGCTCGAGTTTCATCAAGGAAGAGGTGGATCCTCGTGTTTCCATCCATGTGTAACAAAGAGTGGCCGATGCGAAGACGTGTATCCACCACTTATTCTCTACATCCGTGTCAGAACAGTGATCTTTATTTCCCTCAGGTTGTTTCCATTAACAGTTTGTCATTATTCAATCCATGCAAAAACTAGTGTATTTTTACTTTACATAGAAAAATATTTATTTTACACGTTGTATCTCCTTTCTTCTAGTTTATTCTGCCAGTTCATCTGCTTTAGTGTTTCCTAGTATATCGCAGTCTTCAAGGAATTCTGCAAAATGATACTCAGTCTCTCTTTAGTGACATTTGAGTGAGTGTGTTGGATACAGAATGTCTCAATTTAAATGGCTCTTTAAATAGATTCGCCACCTGAATCGCCTGGAGAGCACTTTTAAATTTCCTTGACCACAAACGAGACATAAGGATGCTGCAAATGGAATAGTTGATAAATCTTGGTAAGTGGCAAAAAGCTTTTCTGTAAAAAACACTTCAGGCTGATGTCCGTTCAGGTTTACGAGCGTCCTGATACATTACATACATATTCAATCCCATTTTCTAGTTGCGATCCATATGTGAAAATAATAATAAGTTCCCTAGTTCTATGAATCTGCAAAATGTCCTGACGATAAACAACCACAGGTGTATTGTGTTATAAATATCTGGACAGTAGTAAATCAAAAGTCGGCATTTTTATTTTCAAAGATGAAAGACGTTTACACGGACGCTACGAAAAACTGTTTTTAATCACAGATGGTTTGGTTAGTTTTAAAGACCAGAATGTAATGTAAACATCTGACGTCGCTATGAAATAGCAGATTCCTCAGTCTCAACAATAAGACTAAGAACTAGATATTATCTAAAAGCGCCAGTAGTAAGTCCAAGTCCAGACTGATGTACTGAGAGGGGAGTTCAGAGGATAGTCAAGCAGTTCAAAGTAGTAAATTGTACCATATTGTAGTTTAATGGAATTATTCAGATACGTGATCAAGAAGGTTATTAGCTATAATAGTGTTTGATTTACGATAGAAGGTATTTTGAAAAGAAGATAATAATTTGTAAATTATTTTTTTAACTGTAATTGATTGTAATTTTACCTACAATTTGTGTGCTTGGGCCCTTGTATGAGGTGATGAAAGAAATTAAATTTTATTGAAAGATAAAATATTTTTCTTGCATTAGAATCGATATTTTTTGTAACTGGAAAGACTCTGTTCTCTATGTTATATATATATATATATATATGCTGATACGTATTCCTTCACGGATGGAAAAATATGATGAATAGTCACTATCTGGAGTAGATCCGTTCATTCTGCAGTCCATAAATTCGCAGTTCCGAAGTTTCGCTAGAATCTCATCCAGCATTGACGACGTGAACCCAACAACAGTAGAAGAGCGAGTCTTACATATATATATATATATATATATATATATATATATATATATATATATATATATATATATATGTATATATAATATATATAACATATTGAATTTGATTGAAATTTTCATTCCTGATGATGTTGGTAGTGTTTACCAACGAAAAGCTTTGAATATAAGTTAATAACTATTCTTGTATTTGAATAACCTTGATGTTTTAAATTAATAAACAAGAAAACGTATTATATATATATATATATATATATATATATATATATATATATATATGTATATATAAATTTCTATTTCCGTAAATCATATCCATAAAATTCAAATTGTAAACAATCCTATTTATGAAACATTTTCTAAAATAACAGAATATATACAAGAAAATAAATAAAATATACATCACTTACAATTGTAAAACTTTATTTTCGTAAGCGTTTCGATTACTTTTACCATCATCATCAGTGATGCTACTTTGAACATATAACACCAACTGTTATAGTTAATGTTATGTGTTTGTAGTACCATCACTGATGATGACGACATAAGTCATTGAAACGCGTATGAAGTTGAAGTTTATTAATTGTGAATTGTGCATAGTCATTTTTTATAACCTTAACTCAAAGGTCTGATCGAATAATATTTATATATAAGGAGTTTCATTTCATAAAAAAATATACATATAAGTTGTTTCAAACACTAATTGCCTTGTGAAAACTACATTATTTTTGCTCGTTTACTTTATTTATTTTGTGTTATCCTACGAAGAATCTTCCATTGTTAAATCAATCTCATCCCATTATCCGAGGATTTGCAAACAAACATGTATTGAACACATTGTATATTCCGCGAGACATAAGAACAATTCTTTCTCCTATCAAAACAAAGCTCGCGACTTAGGGATGCTGCTGTGTTTTATAGAGAGGAAGTTCGGAAATCTCTTGTGATAGAAGACAGAATAACTTCTTTCAGAGATTTCTGTTTGAGAAATCTGAGAAGAAGAGAGTATTTCGAGGGCGGAGAGTTGAAACTATAACCTTGTAATCTAAAATTTCTAGATTATTAAATCCTTTCTAAATTAAAGCACTCATAAAATAAATTTAAATAACTTTATAACATTAAAAAATTTATTTGTATCTAAAGTTTTTCATCAAATAAACAGGTTTTGTAAAGTGGTAGAAAAATTAACTGTTTTAACTGAACACACACGATCTATTTTTAATTTTATTACGATCATTTCAATCTCGCTTTTCTTGTTTTACTTGTTTCGCCTTATCTAAATAAAATCTTTCCTTGGTTTTTTCTGATGAATATCTATTTAATTTGTAACTCTCGATATGTTTCCATAACAATGTTTTTAAACGTACTTTATTTCATTTTGCTTTTATATATGTAAGAATGATATTCATTACAAATGATTTAATCTTGATTTTTTTAATTTTAGAAATTTTTTTTGTTAGCCTAATCAACAATATATGAATCCCTACTATGGCCACACACACACACATATATATGTATGTATATATATATATATATATATATATATATATATATATATATCGCAATATGTATTCTTGTGTATTAATAAAGAACATAGGTCAAAATACAAATACAAGAATTATAATTGAATTTACAATTCAAAGCTTTTCGTTGGCTAACAGTACCAACATCATCAGGAATAATCATCAGGTTTAATATACCTGATGATGTTGGAAATGTTAGCCAACGAAAAGCTTTAAATTGTAAATTCAATTATAATTCTTGTATTTGTATAATACAATACATACAATAATAGAATATAAGTCAAAAGACTTATGTTCTTATATATATATATATATATATATATATATATATATATATATATATATAATGAATAATTATTATCTAGAATACATCGGTTTATTCTGCAGTGCATAAAATCGCAGTTCCGACGTTTCGCTATAACCTCATCTAGCATTGACGAGGTGAACCCAACATCAGTTGGTAATAATAATGCATTATTTAGATATATACTATGCAGATAGTAGATATACCAGATAATAACTATGCATCAAATATTTTCATCCGTGAAGGAATACGTATCAGCATCTATATACATATATAGTTATAGTATTATAGTATCGTCAAGGTATTAAAGTTGTCATCAAACAAAGTTATGACAAATAATGGCAGATTTCAACACTCAAATGTTGTTACATATTTTACAATGCAACATAGGATAAAACCACGTTTTATATTTAAATCTAAAATTAACTTTCACAATTATTGAAAATAAATTATATCTTAAAACTAAATAAATAAATTTTAATATTAAAGAATGTCTTCCAAAGACAACAAAATTAAATTAATCCACGTTTTTTTCTATTTCCATCAGGACCCTTGCGCAGTTAGTGTTCAAAACCAATAATGTAGTTACTCAATTAAACTTAATAGAGTAACTCAGTCAAAGTAACTCAAAACGTTTTAACCAAATTGTTTTACGTTACTTCACGACCACCGAATCATGGACTCAACCTTCCTAGTTTCCCAGGAAAAAGTAATGTTGCTACACACTTTATGATTTGGAGTAAAGTGTTTATTGTTTAATTTAGCAGTAGGCCGATATAGTCTAATGTAATTTTATGAATAAACCTGCTGACGTTGCAACTAAGGTAAATACAATGTCGAAAACTCGAACAAGATTTTCTTTTTAGTTTTTAAAAACTTATACCATCGTTGATACATTTCTGAGTAAGAAAAAAAGGTCGCACAAATACATACTTTCATACTAAAACGGGAACTATAGGTATTGATAAAGCAACAATTACTTCTTTGAATAAATCTTCTTTCTCAAGGATTTACCTTAATCATCCAATCTGCAATTAATGTTTCAGCGTTATCAAATAAAACTTTGTACACATTTAGGACTATTTTAAAATTACATTTGTATCCAAATAAATTGTACAAATAACTTAAAAGTAAAGTATTAAATAAATAAGTATAAAACATACAATTCATATTTTCAGAAGTATGTATTTACAATTAATACATAAAGCAGATTCATAATTTTTGTCAGATATACAGTTCTAAAAATATATTTAAAAAAAAATTCCCCAAGTGGTAGGAATTAGAGGTTTTGAATCAAAATTTCGTTTCGAAATTTTCAGACGCCGCATGAAGAATCATAAACGCCTAAAGGTGTCCCTGCCAGAGTTTGCTGAATACTCAGCAACGGTATGTTTTTAAATAGTGAACTCAAACACACTCACATACACACATATGCACGCACATACACAAACACACACACGCACACACCGAAAACATAATAGCATTTTGATAATTTGACTATCGTTTCAAAAAACCTTGTATTAAAGCTAAAAAATTTTGTATTATTAAAAAATAACTGTTGATGATTTCGTTTAATCTTTAGAGAGCATTTGTAGAGAAAAATACAACAAAGAGTTTTTGAATAGTGTATCAAACATATTTATAAATAAATTACAATATACAAAAAACAAATCACTATATTTACAAGCTTTTTGCATTAATGATTCTCTAATATTTATTTTACACTGTAATATTTTAGCACAGGATAATTTTAAACATGAAAGTACATGGTAAAATGAAAAGTGCTAAATGAGAAAAAGTATATATTCTTTAGTGTATTTCTCCTATTTTCTAAATATAGGCATATATGAATTTACAATCTCCTACCCAGTTAAAACTTTCACCTTAACATGAATCTATGAAATTTCGTTTATGGCCTTTGACGTTGATAACATCTTGGAATTCAGTACATGTGTAGTCATTAGGTTTGAGTGTTGGTTAGCTAACAAGATAAGGAACAAGTGTTTGCAATATGCAACAGCAACACGTGACTTAAGGAACAGCTGGTTGAATGTGTTAATGTCAACTGATTATGTCACTTGCTGCCAACTGCTTGTAAGACACGAAAACAATATCGAATGAATCCTGACTTGTGTGCGCACCATAATTGATTAATACCTATAGAATATAGCTTGAAAAGGTAAATTTTTTTATTATGTTTTCAACTTTAGCAATACGTTTGTGCTCATTACGAATGACAAGTTTTAAATTTTCTCAAGTATTCATTGGTCTATTTCATAAAATCTTAATTGAAATTCGACTTCTACTTCAATTGCTTTTTTACGTGGGTGGAGCAAGTCCTCGTGCACAACGTCCAGTAAAGTGCCGCCACAAATTCAAAAATAAATAAAAACAATTGAACAATTTCTATATATCGTATTTTTTAAGGTAGTTATAACTGCATTTTGCGTATTACACTGCAAAAAACAAAGGGGAAAACAATTTGTGCCAAATTTGGTAACGCACGACTTCATGCGATACGTGAAGTTGCAACATGGAAGTTCCCGGGCCCAAGTTGCATCGCTCGTTGTGAGTCTACCACACAATGTTTACATGTATTTAATAGCGCACGGTACATCGTATGTGTTTTTGTTTTTGAATCCTTAGAGATAGGTATATTTGTAGGTGAGTACAACTACGGGTGAGTTTGGAGGGGGGGGGAGAAATATCTTACCCAATAAACCACGTAGATGTTTCCTATGAGGAGTGTATACGTCTTGTATTGATTGCTTTTAGACTATATTGCCATGTATTTTGGACCAGATGCTATTTTTCCTCTTTCATTAAATTCCTTGAAAAAATCAGGATTACTTTTTTAATCTTCATGATCTCTCACTTGTCTTTTTCTAATAGCATTGGCAACTAAATGTTTGTTACATTTTCTGTCCAAGAGGTTCTCAATATTCCTGCAACTAACATCAGTTCTAAACGCTCTACTTTCTGAATATTTTCATTGTCCACGCTTCTACACCATACTTTATTATTGAGAAAAGGTTGTATCTCTCAGATCGAGTTTTAAACTGCAATCTCAAATTCGTATTGGCGAAAAACTTTTCATATTTTAAGGTGAACTATTTACTTTACATTTTCAACCATCAAAAAAAAACCTTTATCATTTCTTTTCTTCATAAAGATGGCTAAACCTATTTAGTGTCAGAGTCTTTCAATTTTCTGTTTATTTATATACTTTATAATTATATTCTGCTCTATTTTGCAGCCAAAATGAGGTTCATTTAGGAGTAGGCCAGGTTCCTTCCTTGCAACACTCTTTTTTGCTACACTCGTCTCTTTAATTCGAAGAGTTCTCATTATAATTCTTCTATTCATACGAAAGAGATTTATCCAAATTTCATGACTGAAATGTCCCTGGAATCAAATTTTTTTGTTCATTACAAACAAATAATATAAACAAACTTTTTGTGCAGTAATTTAGTACTGATTTAAAAAAAAATATTTTAGTTAACTTTTTAATAAATAATTACAACTAATATAAATAAAGTAATAAAAACTATGCTTTAAAACAGCTGTTCTACCACATCACCTACAATAAAATGACTTTTTTATTTAATCATATGCCGTTTCTTATTTTAAGCCAACTGCGATGAAATAACTATATTGCATACTTTTCACATTTTGTAGAAAGTTTTTCTCCCACATTAAATTAATGAATTCATTTAAAAACTGTATCAACATCAATTGCCATCCACTGAAAGTAGACAAGTTAAAAGAAATGTACCTTGCGTATATAACCTCGTGTGGATGAATACAAAGTATTTTGTTAACGATTGAAAATTTGGTAAAGATACACATACACACACACACACACACACACACAAACAAATATATATATATATATATATATATATATATATATATATATAAATATAAAATACGTTTTCTTGTTTAATAATTTAAAAACAACACAGGTTATTCAAATACAAGAATATTTATTATTTTATATCCAAAGCTTTTGGATATAAAATAATAAATATTCTTGTATTTGAATAACCTGTGTTGTTTTTAAAATATATATATATATATATAAGGAGAATGTGAACTAATAGTTGAAAAAATTAGTAATAGTTTACAATTAATATATAATATATCACTATAATATATAAAATAAAAATTACCTAATACGATTTCCTTGTGTGTTTGTGTCCATCTGTTTACATCTATTACGTATATATTTAAAAAAACCTTATGATATTTTGTTAGATTTATAATAGTATGTTGTTATTCTATTCAAGACATTTAACTCACAAAAGTCTCTTTCTCTCGCTCGCTCTAAATGGGTTTGTTACAATATGGGAAAGGGAATTTTCACGACCGGTCAAGTAGCCATTATGATTTCTTTTTGACAGACACCTCTACGGAGAGAAGCTAATAGAAGCTCAAAACATAGCCATTCATTCGACCCTAAATTGTCTGTGAAATTGTCTGCCTTTTAAATTAAATCGTAGCACTAAATTTTACGGCAAGGTTATATGACTTCCAAGGAAGACATAAATCGTTTGTCTTTGTTCGATTCCCAAAGTCATTACCGCAATGCCTTCAATATTACGGCCGAACCATATTGATCCTGAAGTGTAACGGGCGTTTACAAAAGCCATAAATTTGTTTGGAGAATCTTTTCATCTCTGTCAAAACGTATTGCGACTATTTTATATAATGTAATATTTTTTTTAGTTTTTAACAATATGTGATGTATGTAAGAAATACTTGACCATAAATAATGTTGGCTAACCTATAAAAAAACATTGTTTCTGGATGAGAAATAATTTTCAAGAACTTAATATAACATTTTTCAACGACTTTAAAAATGTTAACTGCAATCTCTTAATCTTAATTCATTACCCGCATTAAAGGAACGGTTTATTTTCGACAAATTTTCAATTCCCTATTTTTCTATTCACACATAAATTATGCATCTTAAATTAAATTGTTTTATTTATTTACATTTTTATAATTATTTTTATTTATATCACGAAAAGTAGGAACTCTATTTATATTTAAATTGTTTAACTACAGAAACAATTAGGAAACAATTGATTATTTCAATTTTGTACCTGATTTTTTTAAAAATAACATAATTAAACACATTAAAACACGAATATTTCCATATTAGAAACTAAATACCTTCAATATTTTAGTGTTGAACAAAGATAAAATCCTTAAAATGTGTAAAATATTTAATAACAAAGTCATTACGTATATTGCATTCATGATTTTACAAGAAAGTTTTTTGTATTTTCTCAATTTTCAAACTTTAGGTTTCAGTCAGAGTTTGATGTTGATCTGCTTTAACTCTGCTTTATTATTGTGTTAACTGTTTCCTTGATCTTCATGGCCTTCATTAATTTTCAAACAACATATTTATTCATCTAATTAGAAATATATGGAAGAATAGATTTTCGATAAAAAATAGCACAATAAAAAATATGATTTTAAAATTCCACAAAAATCACAATACGTAGCTATTGTTATAAGTAGACATAGTAATGAGCAAACAGATAATAATATGTATAGCATTACAGTCATACAAGACAATATTTCAGAAATAAGATGTTTAGTTGTAGGAAAAATATATTTACAACTCTAAATAGTTATGGGGATTGTAAGACGTAGAACAAATTTATTTACCACAACGTCTGTCACTTTAAATCAAGAGGGTTACTGCGTAGTTGTGGTTTCAGCTGATTTGAAAAATAGAATTCTTAACATTTTATAAAAATATCAATCTTTCTTCGGTATTTTAAAAATGATCTCCAATAATAAAATTATTTAGTTTAGCAACCAGAAGGCAATCACCTGTTTGCACACAGCTGTTTTGCTTAAGACCGGTATTTTCAAACCTACAGCCTTAGTCTATTTGTACAATTTATTACATTATAAAAATACTAGATAGAATGAAGTTAAACAGAAACATAAATTAAAGAATTCACCACAACGAGAACAATAAGGGGGATGGAGTATAGAGAACTTTGGTGCAATGGTAAGAAACTAGTTTTATAAATATACAGAAACTACATCCTTTTCCTACTCGTAGTTAATGCGGATCAATCCCTCCTAGTGAGATCGTTGTGGCGTCGTAGTCAAACACAACTCATAAACGCTCACGATATGTGCTCACAAAATATAGGTGCGAGACACATCCGACTGAATCAACATGAGTTTTAGGAGGTTTAGGGGTTCTCTGTTTTGATTCCATGAGGGAGCAGGCCAGTTTTTATGTGAGCCTGCATATGTTGCGTCAGTCTACCCAGCAATGAGAAAAAACTAGACTAGATCCCGGCCGTCTCGGCAATAGCCAAGCATGACATTACCTGATACAAAGAAAACTGTATACGGAACATTATTACATGGTCTCTCTTAGAAATCTTAAGTGACTCTAGCACCTACTTCTTCAAGCTGGTTATTCTTCCCCGCGGACAGTCGTCCCGCCGGGAAAATATTTGAGTAAAACATTCTCGAGTAAATCATGTCATGTCACTCCAACTGAACTGTTTGGTGATGTCAGTTCCCCACCCTTATTACTGTCACTGTATATTAAATAAAAGGTTTTCATATATCTAATTAAAATAATTTACTCACATATTCACACTAAAAACGGACAATGGTTTTTTTTTATTTCGAATTTTTTTTTCCATTAAATTAATATCTCATTTGAATAATGATTCTACGGTATATACAGGCTGTAAAAATGAGTTCAAATAATTTGTTTATAATTTTCTTAATATTACGTTTTTATGAATTTACTACAATTTTGATTATGGTGTTGAAATATTCGATAACGTCACAGCTTCCCTGTGTATTTTATATCGCAGAGTTGTGTTAGCCAATTACAAAACTCACAAATTCCATGTTCATAAAATTTTCAGGGGAAGCCAACAAATCTAATTCCTAAAGAAAAGGATTTGAAGTAAGAGTTTTGGTGATTTCGTCTTTAAAATAACATAAAAATAAATTTTACATTGGGATGTCAAATGAAATATCTTGAATAGAGTAGACAATTGCAATAATATATTGGATGATGAAGACACTGATAAAGATCGCCACATAGCGCTGGAAAACTTTCTGTCTTAGTATATTTTTATAAATTTACAAAATTTAAAGTTTGGATAGTCATAAAACTAATGTTAAGTGATTAATATATTGGAGTTTTGAGTTTAGATGCAGGATAGGTGGATAGTTTTGTTTCAGTGGAACCCAGATTTAGACAATTTAGTTGCAGCAATGATGTGTTAAAGGATAAAGTTGTACTCAATAATAAATCTTTTGAAAACATGTTTTTTTCAATTATTACAATATTGTGTATTTATGTTTAATCACTTAATAATGACGGTCCGATTCCTGCAATGCATAGTTTACCTCTAGAACTAAGACTTTATCCTACATAGCCTTGACATCTTGATTTCTTTCTTGATAAGGGCTCTGATGTTCATCATGAGAAGCCATGAGATTTATAAGAATCGAGTTGATCTCACTGCTCTCCATATTGTTTCACTAAAAGCTTTTTTGTCGTCTCTTACTTTTGCAAGGTTGATTGGAACACAGTTTGGTTATTGTCAGAATTTATGTTTTGCACGACGACCTTTCTTTTTTATCCCTTTGGGCCTCAATGCCATTACGGTTAGTTACTTCACCCATCATTAGGCCTTTCCTTTTCTTACCCCTTGTGAATATAAAACTTGAAGTGAAGTTCTCCAGGCTTCTCAACAGTTGATCCAGATAGATCCATCCAGTTATCACCTATAAGGCCGAAGTTAATTTGCAAGAGTCGTAGTTTCATTGAAATGTTCAAAATACTTGTCAGGGTTGGTGATGTTTTAAGTTTTCTTACTTTTCTCTCACTTGTCCCAAATACTCCAACTGGCTGAAACTGGCGTGTGAATGTCCTGGAACTGGATAATAGAATATAATACTTTTTATGTGCTTTAGTTAGTAACCAGTTTAGTGAAGCTGTAATGACTATAGTATTTTTGTTCTAGTTAAAGCACAAAATACAAGGATAAATTAGCTATTAAAGCAGGTTGTAGCTAGTAAATATCTGATGGTTATAAATTAGTCAGTTTTATTGCAGTATCATCTTTTACAGTCAGTTTTGTGGCAGCTATGATTGTTAAAATTATATTTTAAATATGAACTAGAGAGTTTTAAAAGAAGTAGAGTCTGCTATCATATGAAGTACAAAAAATACCATCACATACTATATAGACCCTAAATTCTACAATTTCGGAGTTAGTGAGTTTTGGAATTGGTTGACTCAGTTGCTCTTACTATGGAGTGGACATTCTTTGTAGTGAAGGCTCGGAGTGGTGTCTAACCTCATCGCTCTGTGTTAAGTTTGTGAATAACTCTATTATTTTGTGTAAAATTTTATTGCGTTGTTTGTACAGTACAGTACTTGAATAAGGTAAATTTAGGTAAAAACACTTGGATTGAATAATACACGTTCTTTATTTACTATAATTACAAATTTAGTATCTAATATTACGTAACATATATTTAAAAAAATAGATCCATTCAAAATTGTTGTTGATTTTCTTTATTACACTGAGATTAAAATTAAAAACAAATCCTTTACAAATTGTTGTACGAATAACCATTGATGGTATATATTTTAAAACAATTTTCAGTTATCGCTCTTGTGCAAGGATGGGATTATATTAAAATATCCGGAGGCTTAAGTGGATATCAGAGTAGTGCAGTGGTGTTAGGGTGATGGAATAAAAACACCATCTACGAGCAGGTGCAGTTTTTGTGATAGTAATATAAAAATTTAGTTTGCTCACTTCACATTGTATAAAGGGTTTGGAAAACCGTTTTTGTTGCTTAAGGGTTCTAGAATGTGTAGCTTTTTTATAGCCTACATCAGTTCGGTAAAAATAATCATTCTATATTTCTATTATAAATAAACGTAAAGTTCAAACTAAAGTAATAACAAATTCAATCAAAAATAAAACTATGAAATGTGATATATTATACATATGTATTAAAGCAGGAATAAATCATTAAATAAATCTTTTGTTATCTTACAAGATTCCATATCGTCTTGTTTAATCAAAGTTTTATAAAATGGTTCAAATCCATATATTCTTTCATAGATCAAAGACAGACTCAAACACCAATCTGTAATAAAGTTTTTAAATTTACAATTTTGTAAAAAATTGTAATTAGAAAATTTCTGATATAATGAATGTTTGCACTTTGACATTTTGTCAATCCCATTATGTTTTTACATAGGAGATATGTTTGTATTATTACTCATATAAATACATTTAGTGGAGCAAGCTGTTTATATAACTATTATTTTTATAAATAAAATTATAAAAAAACTGGTAAGTTTACAAGTTTTACTCGTCTGAATATAATCTTCCACTCCCTAAAACACATGGTTTTCAACTGGTCTCTGTTAATCCAACTAATGTAGAATTAATAATTTTTTTTCACGCGAGCCTCATATAGTATGTTCATTTTGTTCATGCGAGCCTCATATAGTATGTTCGTTTTGTACATGCGAGCCTCATATAGTATGTTTGTTTTGTTCATGCGAGCTTCATACAGTATGTTCATTTTGTTCATGCGAGCCTCATATAGTATGTTCGTTTTGTTCATACTAGCCTCTTAGAGTATGTTCGTTTTGTTCATGCGAGCCTCATATAGTATGTTCGTTTTGTTCATGCGAGCCTCATATAGTATGTTCTTTTTTTCATACGAGCCTCATATAGTATGTTCGTTTTGTTCATACGAGCCTTATATAGTATGTTCGTTTTGTTCATACTAGCCTCTTAGAGTATGTTCGTTTTGTTCATGCGAGCCTCATATAGTATGTTCGTTTTGTTCACACTAGCCTCTTAGAGTATGTTCGTTTTGTTCATACTAGAGTCATATAGTATGTTCGTTTTGTTCATACGAGCCTTATATAGTATGTTCGTTTTGTCCATACTAGCCTCTTAGAGTATGTTCGTTTTGTTCATACGAGCCTTATATAGTATGTTCGTTTTGTTCATACGAGCCTTATATAGTATGTTCGTTTTGTTCATACTAGCCTCATATAGTATGTTCGTTTTGTTCATACGAGCCTTTTATAGTATGTTCGTTTTGTTCATACTAGCCTCTAAGAGTATGTTCGTTTTGTTCATGCGAGCCTCATATAGTATGTTCGTTTTGTTCATGCGAGCCTCATATAGTATGTTCTTTTTTTCATACGAGCCTCATATAGTATGTTCGTTTTGTTCATACGAGCCTTATATAGTATGTTCATTTTGTTCATGCGAGCCTCATATAGTATATTTGTTTTGTTCATGCGAGCTTCATACAATATGTTCATTTTGTTCATGCGAGCCTCATATAGTATGTTCGTTTTGTTCATACTAGCCTCTTAGAGTAGGTTCGTTTTGTTCATGCGAGCCTCATATAGTATGTTCGTTTTGTTCATGCGAGCCTCATATAGTATGTTCGTTTTTTTCATACGAGCCTTATATAGTATGCTCGTTTTGTTCATGCGAGCCTCATATAGTATGTTCGTTTTGTTCATGCGAGCCCCATATAGTATGTTCTTTTTTTCATACGAGCCTCATATAGTATGTTCGTTTTGTTCATGCGAGTCTCATATAGTATGTTCGTTTTGTTCATGCGAGCCTCATATAGTATGTTCGTTTTGTTCATACTAGCCTCATGTAGTATGTTCTTTTTTCATACGAGCCTCATATAGTATGTTCGTTTTGTTCATGCGAGTCTCATATAGTATGTTCGTTTTGTTCATGCGAGCCTCATATAGTATGTTCGTTTTGTTCATGCGAGCCTCATATAGTATGTTCTTTTTTTCATACGAGCCTCATATAGTATGTTCGTTTTGTTCATGCGAGCCTCATATAGTATGTTCGTTTTGTTCATGCGAGCCTCATATAGTATGTTCGTTTTGTTCATGCGAGCCTCATATAGTATGTTCTTTTTGTTCATACTAGCCTCATATAGTATGTTCTTTTTTTCATACGAGTCTCATATAGTATGTTCGTTTTGTTCATGCGAGTCTCATATAGTATGTTCGTTTTGTTCATACTAGCCTCATATAGTATGTTCTTTTTTTCATACGAGCCTCATATAGTATGTTCGTTTTGTTCATGCGAGCCTCATATAGTATGTTCGTTTTGTTCATGCGAGCCTCATATAGTATGTTCTTTTTTTCATACGAGCCTCATATAGTATGTTCGTTTTGTACATGCGAGTCTCATATAGTATGTTCGTTTTGTTCATGCGAGCCCCATATAGTATGTTCTTTTTTTCATACGAGCCTCATATAGTATGTTCGTTTTGTTCATGCGAGTCTCATATAGTATGTTCGTTTTGTTCATGCGAGCCTCATATAGTATGTTCGTTTTGTTCATACGAGCCTTATATAGTATGTTCATTTTGTTCATGCGAGCTTCATACAGTATGTTCATTTTGTTCATGCGAGCCTCATATAGTATGTTCGTTTTGTTCATACTAGCCTCTTAGAGTATGTTCGTTTTGTTCATGCGAGCCTCATATAGTATGTTCGTTTTGTTCATGCGAGCCTCATATAGTATGTTCGTTTTTTTCATAAGAGCCTCATATAGTATGTTCGTTTTGTTCATGCGAGCCTCATAAAGTATGTTCGTTTTGTTGATGCGAGCCTCATATAGTATGTTCGTTTTTTTCATACGAGCCTCATATAGTATGTTCGTTTTGTTCATGTGAGCCTCATATAGTATGTTCATATAGTTTGTCTCATATATGTTTATTTTCTCGTTTTCTATTTCTTTTACAGCAAAAAAACTTGTCTAATTATTTCTTTCTTATTTTTCTCGAATGTAACACTAGGCCAGAAAATAAATTAAAACCTACCAATTATTAAAATGTGTATTCACTTGGTGTTTACACATTAAAAAGTTGACCATTTTACAAAACCTAACCTTTATACTAGCAATTGTTTGTAATGGAACATAGTTTTAAGGAACCAATTAAAGGGGGAGTTTATTGTAAACGATCTACAAATAAACAGAAAATTATTTTGTAGTTATATTCTTAGTTTTGATTTTTTTTAAAAAAACACTTGGTTTCAATTGTTTTAAAATCAATAGCGACTTGATATTTCAAAAAAAACACACTCTTTCAAACTGTATCACTAACCTCTTAATACTATAAAATTTGATAAAAGTCGCAATGTTAGATTTCTACGAAAAAAACTTTTATGCTTCTAAAGTAATGCCATTTTTGAAATGACGCTATTTAGACATGTTTACAAAATTAATTTTCACTTTCGTAAAATCCTTCACAGAAAGTGTTATACATGTTCACACATTCACTGTTAATCAGCAATAATTGGGAAAAATTAAAATACTGATAACAAAGTATTAATACCAGTTACCTTGTTATTTTACTCAGGTCTTCCTTGCATGAACAACTAAGCCTCATATTAAAATAACTTATTTGATTGATCGTACTTTCATTTTTTTAATATCCCTTTTCAATTTTGTAATTAATTGTTCACTCTTAGTGGTACTGCAATATGTAATAACTAAAATAGTAGATCTATCCTAATTTCTAATGGAAATTTTGCCAATAAATGTCAATAAATCCTCTTTGTGCGTAAAATAAATATTAGGAATTTTTTTTAGAATTAAAAACATTAACAAAATTTTGTGTAATTTTGTAGTGTAATTACAAATATAGTTGCTACACCTGCAGTTGTGTCAGTCTTTAACTTGTAAACAAACGCAAGTTTAATTAACACTTGCACCACTGGATCGTAACCCACTGCTCCAGTGTACCGAAGCCCTGCTTTACTTCTGGCCTGTTAGTCAACTTGGGCCGTACAAACATGACACTATAATTTGTGCACTCGTTCATTAGGAGTTCGCCTTACAAACGCTCTCTTTAAAATGAATTATAATTGTTATGGTTTTATGCGTGAGATGTCAGGCAAGAGTATATTTTAAGGAGCACAAGCTATTTTGGAATTTTTAAAATGCGACATTGGCAAGCAGAACCCAATTAATTTATTTATAAAATAGATAGGCTGAATATAGAATGATAATTAATCATCTATGAATAATTTGTAAATCAACGGACAAAATTAGTGTTCAATCAAACAAACCTATTTATAATTGCTTGTCGTTCGATGTAGTATACTAATTAGAAACCCATGTAATTGTTGTATATTCAACCAATCCAGAGGTTAAACAATAAATTAATAACACTGTTTCAAATATACATGATTAACCCTTGTAGGACCAAGGGTCAGGCCATTACTTCAAGGACCAGGGGGGGGGGCCTGGCAGGCCCACAAAACAAAAACGTTCATTTTATTAAATATATATATATATATATATATATATATATATATATATATATATATATATATTGAACTCATAAAAAACATCACTTTACATTATTTACTTTATATTTATATTATTGACTAAACTATTACATGAATATTTGATGAAATATAATAAAAAAATATTGATTAAATAATGAAAACATAAAAATGTTATTTAGTCAATAAAAATGTTCCTTAAACCAAATATTTAATCAGAATCGGCTCCACCCGCTTGGCATTTCTCACAGGTGACATTGTTCTTGCTATGATTTCCACATATATGTTTATTGCAATGATTACAAACAGACTTTGACTTCCCTAGCTTATCATATTTTACTTTCTTTAACCTCGCTGCACCGACACAAATGAAGCCTCTTCCAAGACCAACTTCAGCTTGTGGGACTGGTTGAGGTCAAACGTTATAAGTTAGTTTTCGTTCAAGAAGTTGTTCTATAGCTAGACCTTCGATGTTTTGTGCTCGTACATTTACTTGCGGTTTGATAAGATTAAGCGCCAACATGCGTAAAAACTGAAGCCGCTGATTCTTTTCTCTCGGTTTCCAGTTTGGAAAGTTTCCAATACATCAAATATTCTGTCTATTTCACTGTTATGATCATATAAGTTACTCATATTTCGGTGTAAATAATAACACAGACACAATCTCAATAATACTAGCAAACACAAATACACTGGCAGACTGAAATGACAAGCGGCAAAAAGAGGGAAATGCCAAGGTCACCCAGTGCTACCAATCTTACACAAATTTAAGTAAAAATTACCTCAGTCGTTTAACTTGTTATATTAATACACTATTGATGTTAAATATTGTTTGTTTTCATAAAAATAAAAAAAAAGTTGACATATGAAACATTTTTTAAATGGTTACGTTGAGGACCAAGGGGTGGGCCTCAGAGGCCCAAACGGAGTTTTTTTTCTTATGGACAGGAAATTTTGTAAAAAAAAGTAACAAGTCTAGAAACCGATTCTTCAGTTACAGATTGACAATTAATAATTTTATATAAATTTTCCGAAAGTGTTTTCTATACAAAAACGATAAAATTAAAAACCATGGGTCTGACAGGCACCTCCCTCGGTCCTACAAGGGTAAAACTCGTGTATTAAATGTATTTCAAATGAACATTATTGTAAGTAGCTAAACTATATTAAGTTGATCAGAAGACGTCATTACAAATTCGGTACATTGGAAGGCTATACGAGTATATACTGTTAGAACGTATGGGAATTTAGGCTACGCTAGTGTTATTTACAAAATCTATGGGTAATAAAAGCAGCTGTCATTACAATTTTACGTTATTAAGGAATTCTACAAAATACAATATTTATATTATATATAGGAAACTTAATTTACTTGTTAAAAAAAATAGCCCTAAATAACCTGTACAAAAACAGTTGCTTGAGTCAACCTAAGCTTACCTAATAAATGATGTCATAGTTTTAAGACGATTTGGCTGTTCAGTCCAATGTGAAATGTTTTACTTGAGACCCTGGTGACTATGAAAAACACTCACTATCGTCAATCTGTTGACTACTCTCCGTGATTTTTTTTCTTCAAACCAAAACAAGCCACTAATTACTAATTTTATTATAACCGTTAATTACTATCAACCTATTACATAGTAATCAAGTGATATATTCAACTAGTTAACTATAAAACTACATGGAAATTGAAAATTGAAATAATTATCTAATTTCTTCAAACGTTGTCCAAATCGAACCGCAACTTAGCCTTTGTACTTGAAGAGACAGAGGACAAAGTTTATTTCACCTAACAACTTAAGAGGTAAAGGACAGGTTTTATAAAGACGTTTCACAATTGTAGAAAAATTTGGTACATAGGAAAATGGCTCAAATGACTGAAGTTTTCAAGCATTTCAAACATTTTAATCTTAAATTTTCCGGAATATAATCTTATAATTTATATTTTAAAATAAAACTGAATGTGCTGATATTGAAAAACAATATGTGCTTTCCCATATTCGAAATCAGTTTGTTACAATACTGCATTTGACGATAGGTCAAATTACTGACGTTTGACAGGTTACAGATTTGAAAAGTATAGACATATATATTCAGGCTACAAAATCGCTGTAGATATTTTTATTTGTACTAGCTGTTGAACTAGTTAAAATACCCAGTTAAACCTTTATATCAAAGTCCGTACATACATAGTTGTTTTTCAAATAAACTTTTATATTCAATTCTACATTGTATAAATTCTTTCCGGGAATTCATTTAAATACAAACTAGAGTTTCTGTAAAAATTTAAAACTATTTTTATACGAAATTAAATAAAGGCAAATCTGTTATATTTTTATATTAATAATTTTTTTTATTTTGTATGTTGCAATTTTATTATTTCAAATTATTAACTACTACATTTGTTCAAATATATTTATTAATAAATAATAAAAGGGTAAGGAAGAAATATTTATTTTAGAAAAATTACTTTTAAAAAAATGAATTAAACTTATAATATTACTAGAATTTTCATTGTTTAAATTGTAAACCGTGATAAAGAATAAATTGTTGAAAAAATAAAAATCAATGTTATTTACAAATTTGAAAATTGAGTTAAAATATAATTTGATAAATCATTTTTTCTCAAGCAATCTTAAATCATCGTTATTAATGTGAGATGTTTTCAACTAAATCATAAGCCGGACAACAGAAGCCCAGAGGACTATAGCTTCGCGAATTAAATTTGTAATATAAAGACTAGTGAATGATTCTTCGGCAGATTTTGGTAAACATTAGCACAGGTTGAGGCTTGAGTCAGAAAAATAATTGTTCAACATTTTACCTATTTCGGCCGTCGGTAGACCTGCGCCGGTGGGTAGGCCGACGAAGTGAGAGTGAGTGTGTAATGCGTATGTTTGTTGTATTTGTGTGTGGGTGTTCGTGCGTGTGTGCGTTTAAGTGTTTGTGTATGTGCGTGCGATCGTACTTTTAAGTGTGTGTGTGTGTGTGTGTGTGTGTGTGTGTGTGTGTGTGTGTGTGTGTGTGTGTGTGTGAATGTCACTGTCGTTTAGATTTACGTGACTGTAATTACTATTAAATTCTTTATAAATTTATCTTTACCATACATTCTATACATTTTCTGTGTTGTTTAGACAATAGGAGATCATTGTTACATTCGTCTATATGATGTTAGAGTCTAGTTTCTTACTATGTTCACTGTATCATTACAACACTTTAAGGAATACTTTATGTTGCATACTTTACTCAATATTAGCACTGTATGGGCCTCAAGAAAGTAGAAATTATTTTATCTACTCGTGGCATCATTTGTACTTTCTTAAAACCTACTGAAAATAATTATTTACTATTCGAAATTTCCTTCGAATAAAATTGTCTTGAGTAAAATGACAGTTATTTAAACGAATCAAAAAGGATTATTTATTGCGATGTTTCTACCTCTAATTAGTTACCCTTTCCAAGTAATTATTAAAATTAAAGCTTTAAAAATATCAGAACTATTCCTAATAATGCTACTAGAATTGAAAGGGACATTGTCTATGTAGTTTTTTTAAACTAAGAATGTAATAATGACTTGAAAAGTACAAATAATTGGTTGTAGGAACGTTGCTCTATTATGAGTAAATACCCTTTCTTTGCTCGTTCAAACAGTCGTCTATTTATTCTAAGCTGAAAATAGTTATTTATGGAAATATATTCTTTAAAAGCAATGTATACCATGTAAAATCATTCTTCTGTATATTTGTACATTCATCTCTCTAACACAGCTATTTGTTACATTCCCAACTGCGTTATGCAGTTTATAATACTATTTAGCTTTCCATCATTTTAGTAATATTCCTAATTTTTAATGTTAATCATAATATTAGTTTTAATTATTTAACTTTTTTGCACTGAATTATTTTTGCTTATTGTTCAGTAATGCAATTTGATTTCATTAACATCTTGTGTTTTTCTGCTGTAAATATTTATACAAATATGTAATATGGAGTTTTATGATTTTTAGCTATGGTGATATACATGTTTTTTCTTCACAATATTTCTTTAATAATATAAAAGTATGCAGAAGTTGTATTCGATCGTTAGAAGAAGCTTTTTCTTATTTAATATAAGTCTAATAAACCTTTTTATATTATAGTTTCTTATTACATCACAACCCTTTTACCAATTTCGGTTTACATCATTATATTCGTAGGCTAATAATAAAATTATAAGATTGAATTCCTATTCTAGGAAATATTTGATACTTTAATTCTTACTCATTTATAAAATTACCTCTCACTTCTACTTAAAATTTATTAGATATGATAATTTATTTGCTTGTAAAAGGTAAAGATATGTATATTGTTATCACGCTACAATATCATTTTCACTGTATAGAATATAATAGAAGCATGGATAAACAAAAATTTCACAAAATATGAAGGGTTAATTGATGAAGTAACAACGCCCCGATACATTTCCTGCGAGCGCTGTGTATCGCATTTGAAATATGTGAATTTAGAGGTTTCCTAAACAACTCCCACTCTGGTATCTCTGTGGATTAATTAATTACACCTGCTTTAAACATCTGTTCTTTGTTCAAATCCTTCTGGCTGAGGAATATATTCACCAGTTAAATATGGGTTGTGCTGTTGGAGGTTTTTAAATTATTTATTTAAAAAAATATATTTTTACCTCTTTGTTTTTATAAACGTAATAGTGTTAATATGTCTGTAACAAAATAATATTATTTGATTCCTCAACAATTATTTACTATTTCAGGTTCTTTAATTGTAGGTAGAACAATTGCTGGTCTATATTTGCAAATAATTCGTGAATTCACTAAAACTAAAAATCGGGTTTCATAATAATATTAGGAGAAAAACGTTTCTACATGATAATTTGTTTTACATATTAGAAACAGTATTACTGTATTTAGCGTGCATTTATACAAGTGATTTTAGTGTGTGTGTGTGTGTGACTGTTGAGTGTGTGTGTGTGTGTGTGATTAAATGATAAATGAAATGAAATGATCTAATATAATATCACACTTTTCAAGAATTGGTTTAATCGAGTGTATATTTAAACAATGAAATAATTTTTATAAACAAGTGCCGTTTCCTATCACTACCAAAGAAAGTACATACATTTTAAGAAATTCCACCCAAAGTATTCAAAGCGCATCCTACCAATATCTATTTAATACCTTCAGCGCTCTGTTTGAGATTCCATCAGAGTAGAACGTATCCATTATATCATGAGATTATATAGATTTCCGTGTTTGAAAATTTTAATAAGACTACGAATCGTGTTAAGTTATACAGAGAAACACATAATCACCTGTAAATTCAAGATAGTGTTTGAATCGTTTCTTATGTGTTGGCATTACGTCCTTCGGCAAGTAACTTATACTCGGACGATATCTCTATCCATCATTTACTAGGCATTGTTCTAGCCATATATATAAGAACTATCAGTGTAAAACGTAAAAATAATCAAAGCTTTGGCTATTTTAGGCTTTTGGTGTTTGGGTAGAAGTACTTTCATCGAGATTTCGCTTGTGGGGGGGCTACTTAAATGTGTGCTCCTTGCCAAATCTAAAGGATTGGTAGAGGCCGAGGAACACAGTTAATATTAAAATACCTAAGAACCTCACCAAAAATAAAATAGGTCACCTTTGCATAAAAAGTTATCTTATAAAATGCTTGAGACATCAAAGTTTTTGACAAACGTTTTGCATTGCTCTGATCATAGCAGTATTCTGAAAAAAAGTGTTCTAATTAAAGTCCAGTAAAAGGAATTAGCTAACTGGACGAGTCTCAGAAGCAAAACTTTGGCCTGTGTACTTCTCATAATTATATTTATATGTATGGACATGAATTGTAGGATTTACAATGAATTATGACAATAGTTTACCCTCTGTATCCAGGCCCTAAATCTTGAAAGAGAGAAAACTTTACAAAAATAAAATTATGGAATATACATTTATTTAAAAAATTACGTCTCTATTCAATAATTTCGCATAAATTTTAATATAATCCGTCCCTACGGTATAAATAGGCTTAGAGTAAAATATAAGTTCCTCGCTTAAAACGTCAATCGACAACATATAACGTAACTTCTTGCATCAGAGTTTTCTAAACATTTTCCGCAAAGTGACAAATTAAATTTTGACGTGAGGCTGGAGTATTGTGTTTATAGTTGGCTGCGTTCTACTTCACATAATCGGCTAAAATTAATTGGCTGGTGTAAATACTTTTACAAGCCCTATTAAAGTAAAAAAACTTCTAGTTTTATCAACAAAGTATGTTTTTGGAGCATTTCGTTATGTTTGTGCTGGAAAAGAAAATTAATTATCGTTTTTATTCGTAAAATTGCCTCCATCGCAATAAATATACTCTCTTTTTTATAATAATATTTAATATTTTCTTTATATTTTACTCCATCATTAATTTGAAATAGGTAAAAAAAATCAGAGAAACTAGGTGGAAAATAGAAGATATATTTAAACAATAATAAATTTCACAATTGCCCACGCATTTTTTAAACATTGCAAACATACATAAAGACTACAAAATTCTCTAAATTCAATTTCACAGTGTATCTACGTATCTATTTTCAATTTTCTTATAGTGTCACAAAATTATAATTATATACATATTACCATATATTAGATTTTATATGAAATATTATTATAAAATCATAATTATATACATTTTTGTTTTGTATGTATATGGTCTATAGATAGATATAGTTACGGATATAAATACATAGAACCGGAGGCGCACACGCGTAAAATATCTCTCTTTTTTCTATCACACAGGTTCTATATAATATAACTGTCGAATAGTGTTACCGTGTTTCTTAAAACAATGCAATTGGTAATATATATTCACTAAACGGTTTCTACTATTGTCCTACACTTTATCTAATCCTGCACAGTGTTATATTGTCCAGCAACTGGGCTATTCACTAAATTAATAGCTTTGTTTAACACTCGCTCAGTTAAGGGCAGATTTATGTACCGGAAAACAAAGCCAAAACCACTATCTTCTCCAGCACATTAACTACCCTTGTGTGTCTTGGAGTGGAAATTGCAACCACCACTTTTTAGGTATACATAAAAAATGGAAAATCAGATTGAATTGAGTGTGAATCACGGATGGAAAAATTCATAGTTTATTATATGGCGGAAAAAGTGATTGAACAAAAAATCGTGTTTGAAAGAGGAAAAAGATATTTAAGATGCGAGGTTAATTTTAGCCGATACGATAAGATTGTTTCATAATTTGAAAGTTGTTTTTTATATCATAAGTAACTTCATATTTTCCCTGATCAAATTAAACGCATTTAAGTGTTTCTCTAGCTTGTTTTGTCATTGTCTTTTATCTTCGAAATTTAGATGTCCTTGGTTTTCGATTTGTCTCTGTATACTTGTTCTTTCTATTTTCATTTCCTTTCACTGATATGTCAATCTGTTATTCTTCATTTTTACGTAGCCATTGACTGTTATCTTCATACGGAGATTATAAGTATCTTCCTTTTCGTTTTCTCCCTACATTGCCCAATTTATGACCTAACTCGATTTATTTCTTCTAATTTTTTCACCAAAAACATATTTTGTTTTTGTAATATGTTTTTTACTTGTGAACATCGATTATACGAATCTTATTTACACTTTTCTTCCACTTTCTTTTGCAACTCACAGGTTGATTTGTACTGGGAATATCAGCACCTAATATCAAAGCAAGGTTATTGCTTGAAAACCTATTGCTGGTCACATTACCAAAAAATAGTATTGACCAAGTAGGGTAATTTCATTTTTTCCATATAGCTACGTGTAATCGTATACTAATAGTTATATATTTTTTTCATTTTCTTATTAGACCCCTATCAATCATTCTTACAAATATTAAAGGCAGAAATTATGTGCAAAAAACTTTATTGAAAATTTTACTACTAAAATTCATTTGAATTACTTCCAGTAATATTGGATTTATAAACGTCTTTCATCTTAGACCATAGTTTTGATGGTTTTTTTAGATTTAGAAATATCTCAAAATTCAAAAACCAATCGTTTAAAAAAAATTACATTTCGGGCTTGCATTATCGGTTACTTTAACTTTTAATGTGACGATGATAGCTTTTTATATTATTGTTAAAATTTAACTACATGAATAATAAAAAACTACGAATTGGGTTAGAAAATTAAGACGATTCATAGTGAAATAAATGTTAGTAATGTAAAAATAATTTACTGCGAAAATATTTCTTAATTAAATCAAACGATAGTTTGAAATTAAAAAAAGATATTGAAATAAAGTCCTAAGATTACAATATAATTTAGTTAACATATTTGGTTATCTTAACTACTCATTTATTTATATGTTGTTTTCTTTTTATTGTAAAAACACAAAGAAATAGTTGTTAACACTAACAAATTTATATTTTTTTTACAACACACTTCGGACCTACTATGATAAAACAGAAATGAAAGGAAAAAACAAGTCATGAAAAACTTATCAAAAGTCAGGTTAAAGCTGTATTAAAGAAGATACATCTTGTTTATGAACTTAGAAAATCCAAATTTAAGATGATCATAAAACCTGGCCTCGGATAAGAAGATGCGCAATAGGAGTAAAATATTGAACAGCGCAAGAAGGTTATGTCGGGAAACAAAAGAAATCTACTTTTACTATAAACCGGAAATCACCGTACTTTAGAACAAAATTACCCCATTTGAAAAAAGGTAATGTCATTCACACATTGCTCTTTCTGAATATGATGCCACTTTATACCTTTGTTGCGCATAAAGCTAAAGTATTCGGGAGTTACTGCAGATTGCTGTTTAGTTTTATTACACATTTTATTGTTTTCTATAATAGGGTTACATAGTACGTACAAAATGCTATCCGTGGTAGCAGGCTGACACATTTTAGTGAAACAAATAGGTCAGTAACTTTTCAAGTTTATGAGATTTTCTCATTAATAAAGTTGTTAAAATAAATAATTGATGGTTTAAAGTATTTGTTATAGATGACAAAAAATATGATCCATTGTGAATAATAAATTTATCAAATGAACTACGTGTTTGTAAACAAGATTTTAAAATTTAAAAAGATAATACAATAATATAAATAAACTAAAAAACAGGTATTATTTATATTATCAAAGAGAGTTATATGCAGGTAATTTCTACTAGTTATCCTAATAATCCTAATATCAGAACTTTAAAAATTTCAGCATTTCGAAAGAGATGTAAAGTCCCCTATGTATGACATTAAATAAATTCAGATGTGTTTAAAATAAAAGTTAATTAGTTTAAAACTAGGTACCATAGGTACCAGTGTATCCATGAAAGTGATCGAGCAAATTATTATTATTAGCTCCATACAATCGCCGTCATTATGGATATTTTTCAACCGTATTTATATCGAAAACCGTTTTCTATAATATCAATTTTATATTACTTCCTAATATAGGCATTAATTAAAGTATTTGATATAATCAATTACAAAAAATGTACGAAATGTACATTGGATTTATGATTAACATTATAATCTTTGGAATATATAATAAGCTTATTCATTTTGTAGCAACTTATACACAACAATCACATTGAGAATTCCTTGAGCCTACACAGGTCCTTCGAAATGGAATAATATGCACTAAAGAAAAACGAATTTGTAAAGCGAGTTTAATTCAATGAGAAGGAATACTACCTAACAGTTACAAATGAGAGTTGCCATGTTTAAATACAAGTTTCTTCAAAGTTATTCACTGTAAGACTTGTTGAGTCTCTCATTTCAAAATATTCCGTAACTGATGCCTTGTCAGTTACGTCTGTTTCAGGACTGTAACAACGCGGCAAGTTTTAATGAAAAGTTTTAACAGTGATATTTAATCATAGGTTTGTGCAAAGGGTATATTTCAGTAGAGGAAGCTGTATTTTATGTGTTTTATTATTGTTAAAATTTATAAATTTAATTGTTAATAATTGTTATATATATATATATATATATATATATATATATATATATATATATTATTTATTTATTTATTTATGCAATACATAACTGTAGACAGTATACAAGGAAACAGTGTAACATAGAGTTAATAGATATTGCAATCCACACATTTTTACAACTAATAATACTAACAAATTTCATTTAAAATTTTTTTCCAAGTCACAAATATTACAACTATGACTAGATTTTACCACTTTAAAACATTGCCTTTCGTTGTTAAATAAAATCACGCTTGCATGAGTCAAAGAATTCTGATTTATTAGGAATTTGACAACATTTCGGGGAATAAATTGTCGTACTTATTCAGGCGTGATCTCCTCCTTTGTACTATTTTCAAATCTATTAGAAACACAAGACAACTTCTGATCTACATCTTTAATTTACATTTCAGTGGATAGTTATACAGACGTTCTATTATTGAACTATTTAAAAATGTAGAACGGATGTTGTCTCGTGTTTCTAGTACGTTTGAAAATAGTACAATTGAAGAGATCAGGTCTGAATGAGGACGATAATTTAGTCGTCGAAACGTTGCCAAATTCCTAATAAATCAGAATTCTTTGTCTCATGCATCAACCATGTTTTTATTTAACAAAAAGTGTGTGAGTTTACATCTCATCATTGGCTATAGTTGATAATTCGATAGATGTTTGCCAATGCTCCAGTTGTACACGTACGTAACGTTGGTAATGCTCGACAGGACGTAAGTAAGTAGCTGACAAGAGCCGTGCTCAATCTGTGAGCATTGTAGAGCCACTCCAATAACACAGGTACTATGGTAGGATATCGTGTTGAGCTCACTGGTAGATTCCATGCCGCCCATGTGTTGTTTTAGGATAAATAAAGAAAATAAATAATTACACGAATTTTAAGATAGCTTGAGCGCATAGTATCATAGTTATCACAAGTATTTCCTAATTAAAAGTTAAACAAAATGATAGCGTTTAGTGTTTATAAATAATTAAAAAGTCCTAAACCTGAAACAAACAAAAACAGGTGATTTGTGTTAACCTTTATAAAACTACATCATGACCAAAAAAAATTTTTTTTGAACAGAATGATATTCACTACTCATTTATCAGAGATTTATTTGCTAATCTAGTTAATTGTTGTATATTTTTTACTGAAAGTAAAAGGTGATATTTTATAATACATGTTTTCTAGAAGAAATATTAATTATTAGGTGTTTGTTTCCTTCTTACTATTCCCTCATAAATACAAATTATGTACACTAGTAGACTATTGAAATGACTATTAAGTTACTATTTGTATATATGATGTACCAGCTATCTCGTACAATGCGTTTGAAGTTTAAGTAGTAAAACCAGAAATATAAATTTATTAGCATAAAATATATCAAATTTCTTAAATCAATTACATAAGAAAACTAACATTCAGAAAATTTTTATTTATTTTATTGTAATAGGTGACGGATTGTTGTGTTTTAAATGACAGGAATTTGTGTTATTTCGAAGAGTAGTTATTTCCATCTATATTGAAGCGATGGATATTTTATCCGTACATACATTATTTACGTATACATCATGGTCTTTAATTAGGCGCATATCGGATCACTTCCGTTTTTCAGTTACATAAATAGCATACAAACCAGGATATGGACCTTACTTCTAACCAATGATTATCAAAGTTTTATTAACTTATCGCTTTCTTAAGGTAAACATGTTTTCTGACATCTCTCCTACAGAAAATTTGTGTTATTTTATTTGTTTGTATCAATTATTTTTCCTATTTATTTCGACATATGTTCATGAACATATATTTAAACTGTAAAAATAGCCAATAGGCAAATGGTTTAGGCCTGACCTAGTTTGGGGACGGACTTGATTCACCACAAGATTTGATCTCGGCAATAAACAAATCTATGCTCTGGATATAAACTAAGGCGGAAGAGGATTAGGCTATATAGTGTAGCAGCTCTTTTCTCTTGGAAATCTTGTTTAACAATGTTACTGCTAACTACAACATTGTGTGCGTTCTGGTTTTGTATGTTTCATGGTCATATAGATTCTTGGATCTAAGTCCTGATTTGTTACTCGATAATGTACAATGACAGGTGAAATAATCTTCGCTGTATTTATAACCGGTAATAATAAACCATACAACCAGGGATTCACTTTGTGTAAGCTAGCCTAAACGCAAACCAATGCTATGACTATGCTAAGCAAAGTCATAAATAAAACCACTCAAGATGTTGATGTAAATTATACTCTAAATAAAGGAGGTTATAATATTTTACAGGTAAATAAAATTTTATCTAAATACTTATATTAAGTAATGTAGTCGACTTTGAAAATAAAATAAAGTTTACGATATATTTTTACTACAATTTTTTTATTGTAAAGAAGTAAACTTCAACTGGTGTTAAATGTTATTATCTTAAAGGCATTGTTACATTATCTTACATAACCTAAGTGTTAGTTTGGATACATTTCAGAATATTGGTTGCTTAACTGAATACATAATCGGAGTTTTCATTTTACTTGGTATAATAATGTTATTTAATGTGAACGGTTTGGAATAAGCTGGGTTAAGAAAACTTCAAGGTAATTTTTTTTAAATATAATTTTGATGTATAATTTAATGTAATAGATCTATTATTAGTTAATTATATATTTTTGTGATTTATTTGGAATATTCTCCTTATTTCATTTGTATGACAAAGGTTCGGTTCTGCAATTTATCTATTCGGTCTTAACCATGCTATATTCTTTTGTATTGCTATTTTTTATGGTTTAGTGAGGGTTAGTTTAATGATAGTTGAATGATATTAGTTAAAAATATCAAAAAGAGAATATTGTAAGTGAAAGTAACATAAACAGTGCTTCCTATATACATAGAAGGAATAATAAATACAGCATCAATAAGTACCGATTATAGTGCACAGTATAATAGTAACCATTTATACTGTTTTATATTAGATTGTATTAATCTATTAATTTAGTTTTGCAGCTTTGGAATATATTTTCAAACACAAGAATTGAAATCTTGTTTTTTACGTAAGTTAAATTATTTTAGTTGTACGTTGTTGGGGCTTGTCTCCCTCGACGAACCAGTATTTCACCCTCCCGTTCTGGAGATACGGCCAATAATAATAATAATAATGTCATATATCCACGATTATCAAAGAAATTCTTAATTTGCTTGGTTATTTGTTCAAATGCTTTAAAAGTAAATACAATTGAAATGCTGTAACCCCTTTGTTATAGAAATTTACAACTTACATTTCTTGCGTTTTGTAGTCCATTACGTTCGGTGAATCTTAATTAATCACTTTAACATTAGTATATGATTATCCAAACTTTAAATTTTGTAAATTTGTAAAAACTTACTGAGACAGAACGTTTTTGATCGCTCAGAGGCAATCTTCATCACTTTCTTCTGCTTGGATATGTCGGGTCAAGCCGTGACGATTTTAAAAGCAAGTTTTCGATAGTATCAAAGAGTATGTGTGATTTGTATTGCGTTTGTTCGACTAATATGTTTGTACTTTGTGGTTTTGTGTCTCTGTAAATTTAATATTTTCCTAGTGTGTTGAGATGTGGTCGTTTGTTGATGTGTAGGGGATTTCTAGGTTATGGTGAATGTCATATAAGAAAAAGGAACAAATACACAGACGCTAACCATAACCTAGAAATCCTACACATCAACAAAAAAAGACCACATCTCAACACACTAGAACAATATGAAGTATACAGACACACAAAAACACAAAGTAGAAAAGATATTAAACGAACAAACATAATACAAATCACACATACTCTTTGATACTATCGAAAACCTGCTTTTAAAACCGTCACCGCTTGACCCGACATCTCCAAGCACAAGAAACTGCCGATGATCGCCAAATAGTGATCGGAAACGTTCTGTCTAGGTAGGTTTTCACAAATTTACAAAGGTTAAACTTCAGATGGTCATAAACTATTGTTCAAGTGAATAATTATATTTGTTATGGAACACTTCCGCCAAAGTTACATTAAGAATATGTTTCAAATATATTTTAAACTTTTATTCAACACTACAAGTTTGAACCTACTTAAGTTTCTAATTAAGAGTATAGTACCGTTTCAACGGGAAAAAGTTGTGTTTTTCACATCAATAAATCTTCTTTCTCTTTTATTCTTTCATGATTTTCAAAAGGTTAACTAGCTTTATTTTTATTTAAAGGTATATTGTATTAAAATTCTTTGACAAAATTCAACTGGAGTAATTTTACAGCTATGACAAACACATTTAATAATAAAAATTGAAATTTTAATGATGCATACTCTCTATGTGAAATAGTGTAGTTAAATTAAATATATTTTATGTTTTGAAAATATCCTAGTTGCCATGCTCCTTTTCTAACTCTTAAACTAGCGCCAACTAAATTAAAGCTCGACCAAGTGACCTACTTAAGTACTGTTTGTTTAAATGTTTAAATACAAAAGGAACGAGAAATTCAAACTTCATTAGTCGAATTATAGCAATACAGACATACCACAGATAGATAGTTAAAGCCTTTATCTTTTCTACTATTCTCAAGTTATAATTTTTTAAACTTGTTATACTAAGTGGTAATAGCAACGATAAATTATTTGGTTAGTTGCCAGGAAAAAAATTACAACAATAAGCCCTAACGTTAGTAATAATGATAGGTAAAAATATTATCCAGCTAATTTTAATGTATACTTGTATGTGTCGGGTAAAATAGTTTCGTGCAAGTGCTGACCCTCTATTTAAGAATGTAATGACAGTCCTGCTCTAAATTAGAACTAACCAATCAAGCATAAGTTTCAAAACAAATACTACACAGCCAAGTGCAAACCAGAGTAAAATCCTTTACTTCTAAAATATTTTGAAAAAAAATAGCATTTAGTTTTGTACAGTGAAATGTACAATGCTTTTATTTTAATACATTATTAGTCTTTTTATATTTATGATACTACCACTATTACTAATCATAATAATTATAATAACTTAAATTATTAGTATATTATTATATATTAAGGTATTAAAACTTGTTTGTGGTTCGTGTAAATAAACGTTGAGTAATCATCCTTGAAACATTTTAATACAAAGAGCCTATTACAGTTTAAGTCTCTGGCTGACCGGCTTTAGTTAGAACCTAAATTACAGTTACAAAAACTTCAATTTGAAGGTTATGAAACTTTACGGGAAAGTTAATGAAAGTTGAACGCCAGTAACAGCTGTTACAAAGACGATGCTGTGTTACCCTGAACACAACACCATCTTAACGCACCAGTATTAGTGTTTGGATGAGAATATTTTTGGTACCAATCAAAATAAATATTTGTATTTATAATAGCCCAGGTATTGGCTTTTGAATTCATTGCATAAAACAAAAAGTATTAGGTGAATTAGTCAGATTGTTTATTAATAGAAGTAAAATGTTGTGAAAATAAAATTATAATATTGTCTTTAGATTAAAAAAATGTTTATATAACGATATTACATAAAGCTCTCATCTTGTATAATAAATATTTACATTTTTCTTCGTTTTTTATGAAAATATTAATCTTAGATTTAGATATATAAAATATATAAACAAAAAAACTAACTCTGCAAAATATTATTGTTACCGCAGTTGTGTGCGCTCACAGATCTTAGAAAATACAATTGTAATATTTCAAACATTTATAAATATTTTCTAAGGTCAACAATTCACTTCTGGTCATAGGGTTGATGAACATAACGGAGAATTTATTATAGCTATGGTAAATTAAATTGAAAATCCCTTTTTTTTAAAATTATTCAAATAAATATGAATACTAAATTATATTTTTATGTACCCAAACAATTTGTTTAATTTTTTAGTTTAACTTTAGACCGATATTCTAAAAATTAAAAGCAAATATTGTTGCATAATTAATACATTACAGGCGTAATGTGGGGCAGGAGGGGACCTTTTAATGGTGCCAATAGCGAGTAGTTACACCTCTCCATTATTATTATTTATTATTCTATTCCATACACATGGATATGCACTCGTAATGGTATGACCCTCGCTATACACTCCATCAGGGTGTCCCTACTATAATATCAACTATAGATGAAAAGTCATCGGCTAATATTTGTAGGCAATAGCGAGTAGTTACACATCTCCATTGTTATTGTTTATTATTCTTTTCCAGACACATGGATATGCACTCGTAATGGTATGACCCTCGCTATACACTCCATCAGGGTGTCCCTACTATAATTACAACTATAGATGAAAAGTCATCGGCTAATATTTGTAAGCAATAGCGAGTAGTTGCGCCTCTCCATTATTATTATTTATTATTTTTTTCCAGACACATGGATATGCACTCGTAATGGTATGACCCTCCATATACACTCCATCAGGGTGTCCCTACTATAATTACAACTATAGATGAAAAGTCATCACCTAATATTTGTAGGCAATAGCGAGTAGTTACACATCTCCATTGTTATTGTTTATTATTCTTTTCCAGACACATGGATATGCACTCGTAATGGTATGACCCTCGCTATACACTCCATCAGGGTGTCCCTACTATAATATCAACTGTAGATGAAAAGTCATCGGCTAATATTTGTAGGCAATAGCGAGTAGTTGCGCCTCTCCATTATTATTATTTATTATTTTTTTCCAGACACATGGATATGCACTCGTAATGGTATGACCCTCCATATACACTCCATCAGGGTGTCCCTACTATAATTACAACTATAGATGAAAAATCATCGGCTAATATTTGTAGGCAATAGCGAGTAGTTACACCTCTCCATTATTATTATTTATTATTCTTTTTCAGATACATGGATATGGACTCGTAATGGTATGACCCTCCATATACACTCCATCAGGGTGTCCCTACTATAATTACAACTATAGATGAAAAGTCATCGGCTAATATTTGTAGGCAATAGCGATCATAATGGCTAATCTCTTTCATACTGAAAAAAACTGCACGCTTTGTTTCGTTGAACGTAAATTTGGTTTTTATAATTTTTCATGCCAAAGTTATTTGGACAACCATGAGAAGGATATTTGCTTCCTGAAGACCTAATATAAATGACAGAATCTGTACGGATCTAATCATTCAATTCAAAACATGTACTCAAATTTACTTTTAATGTTTTATTTTATGTAATTTATGTTTATGTTTATTTATCGTAATTAAAATTAAATATATATGCAGACCAACATTTAATACGAGTTATTTATTTTTGTATATTGAATCACAAAATTTTAATTACATGGCAATATTTATTTAATATATTTACTACATTCAGGTAAATATGTACAGTTAACTTTAAATTACTCTGTTTATAATTTATCAATATTCAATATTTACTTTTTACAAACTTAAATTTTTGATATTTAAATAATTATTCTCTTTCACTAGCAACAGTGGCCACCTCTCTATAAATGATTAAATTCCAGTTACGATTACGGAATCCAGCACCATGCTTCTCTTCATCTGTTCCCAATGCCAGATAAATTGTTACGTCCTTCTTGATTTACCCGTCGTTCCTCTCGATTCTTCCTGTTTGGAGCTGTAATGGGAGGACACCGCGCTGTGCCAACGATAAAAAATTGAACCTCTGGTTTGCAAATGTTCCTACAGAAAGATTTGACGTTTAATTAAAGGGTGACGACTCAAGATAGGTACCTTATTGTTGTGAAAAAAGCGGGTTCAAAAATCTGGTGGTGGGCACAGTTTACCGTGTGTGTAGTAACTTCTTTTTTTAAGTAACGACGCAAATTTGTCATCTCTGAATAAACCATCATCTGACCTCGAAGGTGCGCTTCTCGTCTGATGTTGGCGCGTAATACTTTAGAGTGTGGCCACCACCTTCCCTAAAGAGCCTGCCTTCATACATAGCGCCGTTGGCTTGTCGCTCAGCACAAAAATTAAACTTGTGTGTAAACGTCCTAGGAGTTATTGTTCTACTATTATCCTTACTTGTATTAGCCACAATTCCAATTTATTGGAGGTATTATATTGTAACTAGCAAATTACCTTGAAAAAAAAGGAAGCTTAATTTACTCTTTATTTAACAATGAACTTACGTTTTGAATAAGAACAGTAAGCGTATTAGACATTAACACTGTCATACGGATCTATATTTGAACAATATTGATTATTTATTAAGAATTATAAGTTTAACTAAAAGTAATAAGATAAATAATTTAAATATAAAATACTCAATACTTAATGAATGAATATTATCAAATAATACTTTTAGTTGTTTCAATAGGTAATAAAATAATTAAATATATTATTATAAAATGGAAATTTACTAAATTTTGTAATAACGAATTACTCCTATTGACGAATAATAATTAATCCTAGTAATAACGAATAATAACTACTCCTATTGATAGTTATCTAATTAATAACAATAGGCCTAAGCTATATATATTAATAAATAATTCTTGTATTTGAATAACCTCAGTTGTTATATATATATATATATATATATATATGTGTGTGTGTGTGTGTGTGTGTGTGTGTGTGTTTTGTTCGTTTCTGTACTCTTCAAAAACACACTGAAATACTTTTGCGTGAACAAAACAATCTGCGCTCTGCATAAGAACGTTTTCATTTCTTTTAAAACAATTCCATAAAAGAAAAAGTTATTATTGACTTCAAAATGGGTTCAAATTACTACGTTTGTCTTAGAACACTAAATTTGAAATATGGCCTGTAAAAATATTCAATCAAGTTCTGAGGAGAGTTTATGGCAATTTTCATTATAGGAGCTTACGTCTTACGGCTATAATATACAAAGCAATAAAACACAAGGCCTAAAACCGAATCCTGCGTTACACATGTTCATTGAAATAATAATAATTAAAAATCACCAGTTTACTAGAGGTAAAGTAAGAGACGAATAGTTTATCAATTTTTAATAATGTTGGAGTTACCACTACAAAAAAAGTTTAAAAACTAAAGAGTTAAATGAAACAAATATGTTCCATAATTTTAAGCATGCTTAAGTAATCCTTGTGTACCCATATAAATAATATTAGGAAATGTTGTATAGTGGTTTTCACGTCAGTGAAACTTCAAACTTTATACGAATTTTATATATGATTTAAATTAAGCTACAAACGTTCATGGCCAATTTATTTTTCTTGAAATAAAATTTAGGTTTCAAGATTCTCTTACTTCATTATTAGTTTAATAATTCTTTATTCCTCTTAAAAATAAACACATTTATATAGTGCAATTGGCCTTGAGAGATCGCAATAGGCGTGACGGGAGGTATAGAGTAAGTGAACACTTTCCTAGAAATCTGACAAGAACTGTCAGAAAACTAACTCACATGAGACGACCGATATTAGAAACTTTGAAAATAAATTAGCTTTGGTATAAAATAACCAACAATTTTGAAAAAATGTGTGTCCATATCGGATGCAGAAGCTTTTGTATAGAACATTCTGAATATATAACATGTTTTCATGAAGTGGTAGTACACGAGAAATCTCGTGCGATCTCTCACGGCCCAGTGCACGATTACGTGGTCCGTACTGTACCTAATATTTGAAATAAAAATTATTTTTAAACTATATAGTTAAAACAATAATCTAAAGGCAAAACGATTACATTTCAATAAAACCTAATGTCTTAAATATATTATTATACATTGATTTTCAGGTTAAATATAAATAATATGACTTGAAGATATATAAAATATTGCGAAGGGTATTATTTACCGATGTTCAAATAAATTTAAATAAAATTTTAAAAACCTTAGAAGTAAATAAAAGTTAAAATTATACTAGACAGTGATAGATAAACTGTTCACTCATGTGATAAACAGTGGAATGAAAACAACTCCCTAAAATATTCAGCAAAATTTGCATGATATGGATGTTGGAATTTTACTACGAACAAAAAAAAAACATTTCAGAACTACTGTTGAAATTACATTCCGAGAATGTTATTAAAATATAACTAAGATTTAAAGAAGCAGTGTTCTCCCTATTTGGGTTAAAAATATCTCTGTTTACTTCCGAGATTTAATTACATGTAGTTTAGTTTACAAAAAAATATTCTTTTACTCACTACAGGAGACTGTTGAGATATTTAAACCGATATTTTCAACGTAAATATGTTACAAACATTTAGTGCAGTAATATTTTCAGTAGGTTAAATCTACGAAAATGCGGAAAATTATCATTTAAAATTTAAAAATTAATAATCTGTTTACAAAGAATAAAAAACTTTAATTTTAAGAGAAAATTACTTTTATTCGCAATAAGTAATGTATTGTATCACGTGCAAAAACAAACTCTTGGCTATATAGAAAATAGAATCGGTTACAACACTTTGATTCATTTCGCTAATACAGTTATCACCACCATAATTCTATTGTAAGTTGAGTTTTATTGATGTGCCGTGTTACAGAAATATATATATAGAAGGATTGTAAATGTACTAACCTCATTTGCAGGAATGAGTTGTTCTTATTTATATTATACATTAATGGTTAAAAATGTGTTTGTCAAAGTTTAAACTTTTAAAATGAAAGACATGTTCTGCTTCAACTGTAGTTGCGTCTTCAAGCGTAGTAGCAACCACCATCTATGGTCAGAGACCGTTTGGTTTTACTAAACATTTTGTCCGTATTTCTGAAAATGAGTCAAACATTGTTCAAACATTACCAAATTGATGATTCTATGATCTACCTTTACGATTTATGTAAGTTATCTAGAAAATAATTTTTCTATTATGTTTATTTTATTCTATGTTCTATTATTTTTTATTCTATTGTTAAAAAGTTACATGCGCGTTCGCATATCATTCCTACATCTTCAGCGGTTTCTCTCACCCTTAATCGATGATCATTCATGAGATTTATAATATTACTTCAGATAGTCGTGTTCAAAGGGTCATGAATACATCTACTATTTGATGTAGCATGTTCATCATATACATTTACGTGTTGGAGGTATCGACCACAACGCAGATCATCATCTACCTCATCTCGATTAATTTGAAACTCTTTTGTACCTTTGAAAAGAGTTGCATTTGAAAAAGAAGAGTTGTATTATTCATTAAATAAAACGAGAATGTTTCACTAGTAGTGTTACTCAATTATTGAAATAATATCAGGAAACGTATCTACGATCGGATCAAACTCCGAATAAGTCCGAAATTTCAAACATTATGTTTCGTGTATGGCGTGGATTATCATTTGGAAAAAACGGATGCTCTTAAGTCGGTGCGAACATAATCAAATGTGATTTGACTCTGTGACATGGATTGTCATGGCAAATGCTCGTTTAAGTAGGAATTGATGTTTTTGCATAGTAGGCCGACATCCAAGTTGACTCTTGGTTGATTCCAATGTATTTCTTGAAATATGAATTTCTTAAAAATTTTCTAAAACTTGACGATAACGATTTTTCAGAAAAATGTCACTTAGCCCCATTGGTTTACTGAGGTTAACACTCAACATACCGACTTTGTTGAACATATTTAAAGTAGCCTTATATGTTTAAAGATTTTTGAAAACTTGCTAACGTTTTTTCAGATAACTTTCATTTAGCCGATTTTATTGCTAAGGCTAAGGTTAAAATTCCTATTTACTAACCTTGGTGAAAGTTCTTAGAGCAGTTTTCGAGAAACAAATATATATATACATATATATACATATTATATTTTCGAAAACTTAATAATAACGATTTTTCAGAAACGTTTCACAGCCCATTGAACTGCTGAGGTTATTTACTCCTTATTTTCCAATTATTGGGAAATTTTTAGAGTAGTTTTCGATGATAAACATTTTTTCTGAAACTTGATGTCGATTTTTCAGGAAATGTTCAATTAGCCCGTTAGATTGGTAATGTTAAAAACCCCTATATACCAATTTTAATGAAAATCCTTACAGTAGTTATCGAGAAAATTTTACAAATATAGAATAATTAGTCGTCCAACAATATAAGACAACAAAAACCTTCGTACTTAATGACAGCAAGACGACACTCATAACTTGCTTTACATAACACATATCCTTCTAGTTTCGGGATAATAAGCAAACAGGGTCTGTAAAAGTTAAACACAGAATAGTCTGTTTGTTGTTGACAAACGTTGGTCAACATGGGATCGCTTAATGCTGAACAGGTGTTTACTTTGCAGAATTAGCAGCAAAGGGATGTTTGAATGGAAAACAGCTGATATTACCACACTCTGAATTACGGTCATACATTTTATTTATTTTATAAAACCCGTGCCATGCAGTACATTTTCGGAAAATGATGTAAATCTTCAAAATGCAGAGCCAAATTTTTATTAATTTTAGTTATTAATAAAATGCTTTAAGAATTTGACATTACTGGAATTTTAACTCGTGGATATATCTGTTCGGTATATATTAGAATTGCTTACAAAAATTCAATGATAAAAAGTTTTCTTATACAAGCCTTCTGAACATGGGTAAAGGATTTATATTTTTATTTGAATTTTTTATTTGTATTCAAATATTTGTATAGAATATATTTATTTAAACCTTATTAATTTATTCCGTCCTTATGTTCTTTATTTCACAATAACATTTTTTTAAAAAATATTCTTTACATTTAATCATATGCTGTTCTTACAATACTCCTAAATTAACAGGTATTGTTTGGTTAATTATACAGTACTGAAGTACTATCTCCCTCGATATTTGTAATTAGATAATCGATCTATAGTGCTGAAATCAATTTAATTAAATAAAGCTCATTTAAAGTACTGCTAAAATGTTGATAACTCAATTTTATACTGTATACGGTTACAAATGTCAATTAAACAATTTTTTTATTTTATTTATTCAAGGCTACCGTAAGAAACAAATAATTTGTTTGCTTGCAAATAATTAATTTTCTGCAGTCAAATTTTAATTTCAATATTTTAAATTTGTACTGTAGGCCTACCTGTAAATATTGTGTTATTAAAATATCATAAAAATTATGTAAACATTATAACATAAAATAAGTAGAGCCATGTAAAACCAGATGAATTCGTTAAATAATAATAAAAAATTAAATAATTGCAACTTAAAATTAAAAGCGTTACTGAATACGTTCCAAAAATGTTAAATACGATTGCTTCTTTATACTTAAACTTGCACAAGCCGTTTAAATTTGTAATTGTTAGTGTGTAAAGTTATAATTAGTTCCGAAATATTATGGTGTTGAAATAATCTGGTATGGACATAGAAAACTGCAAATATGAGTATATGCAACTATGCTTACGCGTTATAGAATTGGCCGTAATAATTAAGTGCAAAATCTGTAAAATATTTTAAAAATTATGCATAGCTTAATTTTAGATTCTGAAATTTTGCTTTATGTTATTAATATTTACGAATCTACGAAACTCTTTATTCTGTAATAATGACCAATTTACATGAAGTAGTGAAAAAGCTAGAGAAAGCACGACTATTTTACTTCCTGTTAACTAGTAAGTGGTTAAGTAACAGCATAGACTGTGTAGCAAGTAAACGTTTTTAATTATATTTAACATTCATGCTATAATAATATCTCTTTTTTATTATTTATATTGCTAATTCAGTTATTATAAGCAAAAATAAATTATAAAAATTTATAAATGAAAATTATTAGTTATATACAGATATGAATGTCAATCTAAAACGAGTAATTTATTTGAAAATTACCATATATAGCCTTAACATTTCCTGAATTTTTCTTATTTAGATTATATTAGCTCTATTTGTAGCTATAATAAATTTACAGTCTTTATTCCGTTCTCGACTCACTGCCAGTTGTTTCTTTTTATAGCATTTTAAACGTTCATACAAAAATTATTGAATTTTTTTTTTGCCTATTACTTCCTTCTTAGCAGACAACGAGGAGCCTGAATTAGCTATTAGTGAAAGGATAATCTTCTAGATACAGCAAAACAAGTCTAACTTCTTTTACTTCATACATATTAATAACTACAAGAAAGACTAGGTCTGTTGTATCGCCTCGTATATCATCTTACAGCCTAATGTATTAAATTTCACTGGCAACAAATTGCCTTTGTTTTTGCAAACAATACATTTATTTTGTACACTTGGTAACAGTAGAATTTGTTATGTTTTATGTCCGTATTATAGCTGCACGAAACTGTAAACTTTTTGTGTAATATAACTCCAGCGTTGCCAAATCGGTTTTTTTAATGTGTCATGACTGAGTAATATGAACAAATATTCTCCGAAAGTCTGGTTTCCAACATGCATAAAAGGGATTTAAATTTTTAAATTTAATTATGTCATTTTGAACTTTGTGAAAGTTTGTTTTCATAATGTTTATAAAAATCTTGCATTTTAAAATATTTAGTACATTTTGCACAAATATAATTTCAATATCAATGACTCAAACGATGTTAATATTTCTGTCCATCCCTTTAACTAACTCTGTACGGAGTTTAAACAACTAATCAGAACGTAGATAAAGTGTCTCAGCGTTCTTGCAATTCAAAAAGACGAAAAAGCCTTAGCATATAATAAATTCTTAAAACCCAACAAGTCAAACATATCATTACATAAAATATCCCCTCTAGAAAAAAACCAAGTCAAATACCTCCTAGTGTATGAATAGTCATTAAATATTAACTACTGAAACTACTCTTGGATATCAATTATTCCTAGTAAGTCAAGAGAATATATAATCCCATACTTACAATAAGTATTTTAAAATCATTCAACAAATCCTTACAAATCGACAAGACGGATAGAATCTTGCGTACAGTAACTCCTGGAAAGTCAACTTGCGCTTTAAAAACATACTTTCTTGTAAGATCAACAACTGAACAATCCGTTGCAACCTATACGTCTTTGTAAATCAACAAGTCAAAAAAGCTATTGCATACAGTACATTTTCGAAAGGCAACAAGTCACTAGCTTGCATACAGCACATTTTCGAAAGGCAACAATTTAAAAAAGCTATTGCATACAGTACACTTTCGAAAGGCAACAAGTCAATAGCTTGCATACAGTACATTTTCGAAAGGCAACAAGTCAATACCTTGCATACAGTACATTTTCGAAAGGCAACAAGTCTATAGCTTGCATAAAGTACATTTTCGAAAAGCAACAAGTCAATAGCTTGCATACAGTACATTTTCGAAAGGCAACAAGTCAATACCTTGCATACAGTACATTTTCGAAAGGCAACAAGTCTATAGCTTGCATACAGTACATTTTCGAAAGGCAACAAGGCAATAGCTTGCATACAGTACATTTTTGAAAGGCAACAAGGCAATAGCTTGCATACAGTACATTTTCGAAAGGCAACAAGTCAATAGCTTGCATACAGTACATTTTCGAAAGGCAACAAGTCAATAGCTTGCATACAGTACATTTTCGAAAGGCAACAAGGCAATAGCTTACATACAGTACATTTTCGAAAGGCAACAAGTCAATAGCTTGCATACAGTACATTTTCGAAAGACAACAAGTCAATAGCTTGCATACAGTACATTTTCGAAAGGCAACAAGTCAATAGCTTGCATACAGTAGTGTCAACACTAAAAAAAGTACATTGTTTCTTTGTTATGACTATTCAGGAATGTTTTGCGATTATTATATGAATTTAATTTATTGAAGAGTTGTAGACAATTTTATTTTATAATATATGAATTATACTAGTCTTTACTCCCCGAAATCATAGCCTTAACCGTTCATGTTTTTAGGGGAGTGATAATGATATAGGCCTACAGCAATAACATAAATAGGCTGTCTATTACCCATCCCATAAAATATTTGTAGTTTTTAATTCAAATGATATAAGTAAATAGTAGGTTAATTATTATTGCAATAATTATATAAGGACATTGTAGTATATTATTATAAATAAGAAAATACATCCATCTACCAAAGTGTAATAAGTTACAAAACTTTAGTGATAGTTTCACTAAAAATAACAAATAAAATATCTCTCAACAAAACCCCTCTTGTAAATTAACACGAATCATTACCGAATAAAGTATTAGTAAAATAGTGTTACACTTGCACAGTTGTGAGTTAGGAAATAAAATTATCTGTTGTCTATTCCCCTTAAGTATCAAATAATAAGATTTTTAGAGTTTGTTTCTTCTCTGTAAAATTTGTTCGTCTAATTGCTGTTGTATATTTTAAAGGCTCTAAATATAACACTAAAAGAAATACTTATGCTTATCAAGAGATTCTTTAGAACGGTCGTTTATTTTAAACAGCATTTATAAGAACCTATTTGTATTATAAAGATTGCTCTAGAATAGAATGTATTTTTTACTAACAGGATTCTTTACGTTTATTAAAAGTAATCAAAAACTTATGAAGGAAAACAAAATTACCTTCTAATACATTTAGAAAAATGTAAATTATGATATAAATCAAACCTTTATATTATATAGAGCATAGTGTGTGTTTGTCTCCAAAACATAGCTCTCTCTACTCTGTAAACATGTCTTTCATAAGTGTAAGAAACGTGTTCGCTTCTTAATGTGTCAAAATATAGACACGTTTTCAGGTTTACTTAAACCATTTGTAAATATCTGTTAATGGGCACCACACGGGGACCATGTAAAGTCATACTGGTTCTCGTACGTTGGATACGAGTTATTCCATACCTGGCAGAACTTAAATAAGAGGGGCGTTTTGATATAAAAACGCTCTTATTAAAAAATCTCTTTTCGTTTAAAAAATAAACACCAGAAATCATTTGTTCCATAAAAATACTGATTTTGTCATAAAACACACACACTCACACACACACACACACACACACACACACACACACACATACACACACACACACACTCACACACTCACACACACATACACACACACACACACACACACACACACACACACACACACACACACACACACACACACACACACACACACACATACACACACACACACACACACACACACACACACACACACACACACACACACCATACACACACACACACACACACACACACACCATACACACACACACACACACACACACACACACACACACACACACATATATATATATATATATATATATATATATATATATGATTCCTATGTATAGGTAGAACACAAATGACTAAGGTAAATATCTGTACTCAGTGTACAACTATTAGGTAACGCCCAGTTTATTCTCGTTTCTGGTAAAAATATTAGAGCATAATGAATTAGCAAGTACAATAATGTAAGTTGTAATTTTAAATGTGTAACTAGGCGGGTATTGGAACCATCTTAGATATTAGGTAAAATATTAACAAAATGCCTTCATATAACATTGAAAACAACTTTAAAATGGATATTTGATCGTAAACGTGATTTTTCTCAACAGGCAAATATGATATACTTTTTTAAGAGACTTATTCGTAAAATAACGCTTTTATATAACTTTTATTAATAACGTGCACGTTAAACTCTTTTTTAATACATTAATGTTGTAATGTTTTACGAAGGCTGATTGTATTAAGTTATGATTTATGTTTTATTACTTATTTTAAGGAATTTTAGCTAAATATTAAACACAAATCTTTTCTTCATTAAGACGTTTTATTCTTTGAATCTAGAAAGGTTTCAATAAATAAAAATTTACCAATTTCTCCTTAGGTGGAAATTAAAACTAAACATACATAGTAATTGAGATATAATTTAAGAAATATTATTTAAAATTAGAGGAAATTTAAATATTTAGAATTTAACTTCGACGCTAATTATCTTTAACACCATAACATTAATTTAGTAGATAAGTATCCTTTTTCCACTGGAAGTTATTTCAGTGACAATAATTTACTGAAGAGTAATTGAACTTTCTTATTTATGTTTTCCGTTACACATTCAACTTTTCGTTCTTCTAGCCTTTTTTCCACTCTTTTCTACTAGTTATATATATATATATATATATATATATATATATATATATATTAAAACATGTAGTGGATTACAATTGATGGTAATACAGTTTAAAAAAGTAAAAATAAATTTAATAATGAAATTATTTTATTTCTACATAAGAGGAAAAAGTATCAAAAAAGTGGCAAGGTATACAATTTAGTTATATATTCCCATTTGGCTTAAAATAAGTGATAGCATATGATTTTATAAAGTACTTGATTTTCCGTTGTAGGTTATGATGAAGAAGAGGTGTTTTAACGCACAGATTATGGTACTTCATTTAATAAAAAATAAAATACAATATTTTTGTTGTTGTTGAGTTAAGTAGGAATTTACTTTAAATGTTTGTATATATTATTTGTTCATTTTTATGTTTTATTTATAATAGATAATAAAGTCTATAATTTGTTTTATATATCAAAACATATTTATAGTAATTGTATTTATAAATCGACTTACTCTTTTCTGCAAAGAGCACTCATATTAGATTTTCTACATAATGTTGTTGCCCTAGAATAGTAGAGGGATGTTTACTTAAAGACTATTCAAACTATGCACAATATACCAACCCTTATTCAGAGTGGGTGGAGTAAATGTTATTCAAGTGAAAGAGTTGCGATTTTCCAGCTTGTTGTCCATTATTGGGAGTAATGACAAGAGGTCGACGTTAATGCATTTCTGTTGTATAGAGCGAAGCACCACAGAAACAAATATATGACATTTAACAACTTCAATGGATTTTAACTTTTCAAAACTAGCAGAACGACTGTAAATTTAGTTTTTGCCCGTCCGACATTGCTTTGCCATTATTCGAAGTGATTCATAAAATATTTACATTTTAACTCTTTGCTTTTATGTTGGGGTGGACGCGATTTTTAAATGGTCAACATATTTATTGGATTAGCTGTCAAATTGTAAAAACACTGAATATTCATTCTCCATTTAAAATTTAGAACAAATTTCTTTCAACTAAATAAATATGTTGCTCTCTTTCTTTCTTTCTTTCTCTCTCTTACCAAGATTGACCGTCTCTCTCTCTCTCTCTCTCTCTCTCTCTCTCTCTCTCTCTGTATCTATCTACCTATCTACCTCCCTTTCTCTCTGTAAGCCTCTCTCTTTCTCCATATTTATCTACCTTTATCTCTTTAGCACCTCATTCAAATTCATTATTTCAAATTGTGGTTTTAAAATTTTTACGATAATATATTTCAAAATTACACAAAATAAATTGATGTGATAGAACACCGTAAGGACGAAATTAAAAAGCTTAAATGATCCAAACCTGATAAAGAGGTTGAGTCAAGGTTTGAAATTAACATTTTTTTTTCTTCGCTTTTTCTAACAAAACTCGCTTTGTTTCCATATATTATATTGTAGACTAGTATATCCTTCTATTTCCATATGTAAATGATTCGCGGTTGTACGCACGTGCGTGTGTGTGCATGTGTACGTACGGAAATGTATTTACATTTGTAATAGTTATAGGATGGAGAATATTGACCATAATGTAATTAAAATACAAGCATTTTAAAATTTTTTTCCAGGAGAAAGGTTTTTTTGATATTTTATGAATATTTAAACCCAAGCTTTCGTAAAGATGTACTCCTACGTATAAATATGAAGTAACACACACACAATACTGTGTATTTGTCCAATAATAGATATATATAGATAATAGCTATTGATATAAATATGCGGTTCTGAGTGTATTACTTCATAGAATGTGTGAATGTTTCCGCACACAGAACAGAAAGCCTACGCCAATAGGCAGAGCGAGTCTTGTTATGAGCGAGGGTTACATGAAGCACATTAAGCGATGACCTCGTCGTGCTGAGCAACTCGCGTACTGAATGCCGAATGAGATCTCAGACTAAGCCAAGTGGGCCAAGTTCATAGCATTAGTTTAGTGAAGAGATCTGAGGTGTGCGACATCTAGCTGCTAGCTTGCACATTGGCTGCTAGCTGCTAGCAGTACATTCAACGCAGAAAGAACATTTCTTTTATTTTATTTTCATCGCTAAAACAATACAAATGACCTATTTATAGTTAAATTTAAAAAGAAAATATACGAGACACCTAACGTTTATAGCATAAACGTTTTTACAATAGACTGTGATTAAATGTAAATGATATCACAGTAATAAATAAAAAGGAGTCGAATATGCTTAACATTGGAAATAATAATATATAGAACCATTCTCATTAAAAACAAATGTACATGGGGATTAAAGTTAAAATAGTTCCACTAATCTAAGTTAATCCATAGATTAAAGTGAAGGACGCTTCTAGTTATGTGAAAACAGGATTAATAAAATTGAAGGTTAGTGAAAAAAAATATTTCTAAGTTAAACTCTAGTTAGGAAAAATGTTTCGTACACGCAGTGCTCTTAGTAATACGTTGATAATACAATAGAGATTGCTTCGTAACTTTTGTGTAGCAATCATTAGAAAAATATGGATTTCACGTATTAAGAAATAAAAACAAATGAATCAAGCTGATAAGAAAAAGACATTAAACGGTTTTCTTAAGAAAGTGAACAGTGATAAGAAAGTATCTTCTTACAATCTTTGTTTAATCAAGTATTTGAAATCTTAACCTAAACTTTAACGCAAACTTGAAGGATATCAAGTTTACATTACTGACTAGTTCATACATTTAATGTACAAAATATGTAATGTTTTTGAACACTTTAAAGTAATATTTTCCTCTTTAACAATTCCCCTCATAAAATAATAATATATTAATTAAATTTCACCATTTAAATTGATCAATTGTTTAATTAGCACACAACAATATAAATAGCAGAAGCACATTCATGTTTATTGTCATTCCTTCTAATAGTAAGAATGTAAATACATTTCTTTATAAGTACATTTATAGCTATTACCATAAGTTTACCATAGTATTATAGGGCTACGTTTATTATAAATATATGTTACAATTGCTCTAGGCCTAGTACAAAAAATGGCGATAAAGTTCAACACTTTTCCTATTCGTTGTTGAAGTTTTAATTTACTTTTAGTAAACTCAAACCTTATAAAGTTGCGATTTATAATATAGTTTGGTTTATGGCTAGTGGGTATTGTTTGGAATATTTGTTGCAATTGGAAAAAAGTGTATTTGTGTAGTAATTTAAGAAAATATCCAAAATGAGACTAAATTGTTTTGAAGATCATCATTAGTTAGAATGTATAGCTGAAATATAAATTTAATCGCCCAAAAACCATTACCGTCCTTGAATACAATTAAAAAAATAACAAAAATTTCATTCTAGTTTATTTGAATAAATAAACTCTCAGGACAAGCACTTACAATCGAAGGTAACTAGAGGTTCAATTTTCTGTATTCTGAAATGATAATCAACAATAATGTGAATAAATAAATATGTTTGAGGTTCAACTTGACTCAAATTATTTTGAAGTATTTATTATGAGCAGACGTATGTAACGTAGATATAACTTTATGAAATAATACAATACACCCCAAACATTGTCGAATTAAACTGTATATTTAACACAAGCTACTAATAGCCATCCCCTTTCGTTATGTCCCCTTCGTTAGGGTAGACATCGCTAATTACAGTGCTCATAATTAGAGGACTATTGCTGGGTGTTCCCCTTGTATGTAGGCTAATGTATAAACGGCATTTACAATTTGCAGCTATGTTTCAAACTGTCAAACATTTGTAACTGTGCAGGTTCAAAAGGTTACATAGATTTATTTGTATTATATATTTATTTATTTACTTATATATATATATATATATATATATATATATATATATATATATATATATTTATATATATATATATATATGAAAATTCAAATACCTTAGTCCCTCTCTTATTCGTGGATTCGGTATTCGCGGTTTCGCTTATTCAAGATTGGGAAAATTACAAATAATTCCGCTAATATATATCGGTTTTTTTAAACGAAGACAAGAAAAATAGCATAACTACTGTGCATGTTGTGCCAAAAAATAGGCATTCCTTATTTATAACAACAATCGTTCAAGTCGTTATCGAAACTGACAAACCGGTGACCGAATTCTGCTCCATACATATGATTAGCGCCACTACAGTTTACTTACTGCAGATTTATTAGTTATCGAAACTCAAACATCGATAATCTAATCAGGGGTGTGCAACCTCGGATTTTGTTTTTCCCGTCAGTAACCAAAGAGGTGTCTCATCTGGTTGTCGTTTCTGTTAGCTTTCGAAATGTTGCGTCTACTTATGGAACTGTTAGTGAATCTGTTATGTTTAGATTTAACTTTTTTCAATAATTATTTATCCAACTTATAATGCCGTCAAGGTCTGATAGTGTCAAGAAAAAGCAAACACGTTATGCTGTTGGATACGAAAATTAACTTTTTAGGTAAATTAAAATGTAGTGAACGCACATTCTGTCGCATCTGTCGCGAAGCATTTCAGACTTATCGAATCGACAGTGCGCTACATTAAAAAAAAAAAAAATAAAGAAAATATAAGGAAAATTGTCAGAGAGTAAATGTCAATCGGCGAAAGCTACCTCTGCGTGTCGCGATATAAACATCGAAAAAATGAGAAAAGCTTTGAGTGCGTGAATCGAAGATCAATCACAGAAAAGTAGGCAACTAAGTTAGATTTATATTCGAGAAAAAGCTAAGAGTGTTTATGAACATTTCTGTTTGAAATAGCGTTGATCGTACCGACAAGTAAGAAATGTAATAGCTTTTTTTCTTCAGAACGTGAAAATTTTCGATAAATCAGCATCAGCTGATCATGAAACCGCCCACTCATTTCCAACGCATTTTAAAAATCTTATTTCGGAGAAAGGCTACGCAGGTGATCAGGTTTTAACGCAGATGAGACTGAACTGTCTAGAAAATGAATGCCTTCAAGATATTTCTTATCTAAGGAGGAGATATCTGCTCCAGGGTTTAAGGTCGCAAAGAGTCGTTTGACTGTTCTACTGTGCTGTAGTACTGTGCTGTAGTTACATGATAAAACCACTGGTATTTTACAGATCCCTAAACCATAAGACACTGAAAGGCAAGGACAAGGATCATTTGGCGGTGTTATGGAAAACGAACAAAAAGCATGGGTAACTGGAGAACTGTTTACAGAATTTTTCTACTCTCTGGTTAAGGAAGCGGAATGTTTTTAATATTGAAGTTCGTTCCACTTGAAGCCATCTTAATAAACAACGCGCCTGGGCACCCTGCCCATCCAAATTCGTTACATCCTAAAGTGAAAGTGTTATTCCTGCCATAAAACACAACAACCTTGATTCAACCTCTAGACCAGAGTGTCATCTCCATTTTTAAAGCGTACTATCTTTCGGCGAATTATTAAACGCAATGTATATTTAACAGTGAGCCAATGCTGGAAAAATATTTGATATCACGAACTGCATTTTATAAAATAAAAGTATCAGTAGACAAACTAAAAGCATCATTGGTGCGTGATTTTTGGTAGATACTGTGGCCAGACTGTGTTAACCACGATGTCACGAGAGAACGTTACAACGTCGCTACTGATATTGTCTCAATAGCACATCGCATTAACGGTGATATTTGAAGACAATAAACAGTGAATATCTCGACAATCTGTTGAAAAGTGCAAACGAGGATTTGACGGAAGAAACACTGGAAGAACTAATTCCAGAACTAATTTCTATCTTGCATAGTGAAGAAGGAGAAATCGTTAAGAATGTATCGCCGAAGTGGACATTAAAATCTGTCGGAGAAATATTATGTTTAGCAAAACAGCTAGCTGGAGCGATTATTGGAACTGAACGATCTCTAGAACGGGCGTTAAAATTTAATCGGCTGCTGGAAGGAGGACTATCGTCATATAAGGAAGAGTGTAAAGAAGTTTTAAAAAATTGCACACACAGTAAAAAAAGTTTTTAAAATCTAATTAACAGTGTTTGAAAGATTTGTTGGTTTGAAATCAGGTGTTTAAAATTTAGTGGATAGTGTGTAACAACGAAGAATACGTGTGTTTGAGAACGCATAATTAATTTATTTTCGTTCAGATTGAAGTCAAAACAGGGGTAAACAGTAAACATATGTATGTAATTATGTGATACTTAAATGTACCATACTGTATTATACGTGTGAAGAATAGGTTTAATTAAGTTTAACACTCTTCATGTGGAACGTAACCTTTCCATATACAGTTGGTTTCAGTATTCGCGGTAGGTTCGGGGAACGTAATCCCAGCGAATAGCGAGGGACTACTGTATATTATTCCAACATTCGAATGCTTGGTAACAAATATAATTTCTATTTTTGTTAACTAATTCGTTAAATGAATGTCAACTAGTATTAAATGTTATGCAGATACAAATTGTATTTTTAAGGAAATATATTTGAAAACAATACGATTGTCATTTGAACATGTTAAAAACTGAAATATGACAAGCAATAAGATACGTATTTGTAATATTAAATAAACTTCCTTATGATGTGTTGAGAAAAAAAAGATATATATATATATATATATATATATATATATATATGCTGATACGTATTCCTTCACGGATGGAAAAAGATGATGAATAGTCACTATCTGGAGTACATCCGTTCATTCTGCAGTCCATAAAATCTCAGAATATATATATATATATATATATATATATATATATATATATATATATACATACATACATACATATATAGCGTATGTTTAATTTAAATAAATAGAAACTCTTTACCACAAATAATTTTTCCATTTATTCAAGACCTTATGTACATTTCGAATGCACAACAATCATCCTCTAAGGTAATTTACAAAACAAACTATCTAGTTTGTAAGTTAACGATTTGTTTGTAAATCGCCTCTGAGGATGATTGCTGTGCAATCGATATGTACATAAGGTGTTGCATAAATGAAAAGGTTATTTGTGGTATAGAGGTTTTATTTATTTAAAATTATCTATAAATATATATATATATATATATATATATATATATATATATATATATATATTTATATCGTGTTTTCCCTTAAATGACATAGCATTATTTAAAAAAATAATAATCTTATTTTTCAGGTTTATGAGCTTAAGTTTGGAGCCATTATCTTTATAGGTAAGTAAGCCTGTATTATTATTTTTAAATTGTAACATGTAAATTTATAAACTACAATCGTGTTTATTTATCAAACAAGGGACAGATTCAACTATGTATGAATTGATTTGTTATTTGTTATTGTAAATTTGTCTAAAAAATATCTTAGGTTCATGGAATTATAGACAATCAACTAAGACGTAGACTAAAGATGGTAATCTCTAGTTGAAATATTCTATTGTGAACATACAGCAGTATTTCGTTCTAAATTTAATTTTTTGTTGAATGAAATAAACAGAACGTATATCCCAAATATTAAACAAAACATTTCAGTATTTACAAAATGAACGCAACAAATATTTCTGGGTACGAAGTTTCCGAAGCATCGGTGAAATATAATTTTTACTGAAATGAAACAACACTGAACTTCAGTTTATTGGCGTAATTTGTGAAGATAGATAGTCAATAATTTGTAAATAATCTATAGTAGTCTTATAGTGAAAAGCTTTCCAATGTTTACAATATTTACATTAGTTCTTATTAGTTTTACTGTTTTTCCCTTTAAGGTCGAATATTTACCAATGATGTAGTAATAATAATATGTAATCTAAAGAGTACAAAATAAAGAGAAAGCATGTATAATGGATTAAATTGTACTTTTCGTAGACATTGTGCATTTTGAAAAAAAATTGACATATTTAAAGTAAAACGTTTTCCAATTATACCCTAATGTATTAAATATATATTTGTTACTAACCTACAAGACAGCGCATGCGGAATTTCCTCCGCACGTATCATTATTTGTTAAGAAAATGGCTTTCTAGTTGTCAGAAGTATATTTCCGGCTCTTTACGCCACAACCTGCGTTTTAGGAAACGGCCCAACCTATTTTTGTTCATTTTTTCCTCTTAGCTTTAGGGTAATTTTAGTGTTTTTCACGCTCGGTCAGATTGTGGAGGTTTCCTCCGCAAGCTCCTTTTCGTGTAAGTTATTTGTGTGGAGTTCCTCGTCCAATTATTTACATTACAAAAGACTTTGTGGAGATAAATTAATACATTTTTGTTGTTATTATTATTTAGTGTTGTATGTCTTTTAAGTATCTCAGTTTCTCATTTTACTGTTGTTCCATTTGAAGAGGAAAGAATTCGTAAAATTCTATGTGGTGTCAAATACAAGAAAACCAATAAATATTTTCTACCGGAATTTTGTTAGACAGCTCTTTGATGATTCTAATGAAAACGAGTATCTGACAAATGATGAGCCTGACGAAGAAGTCAATGAAATTGTATATGAAACAAATGAAGCCATATTATTTGAATCTGATAATGGCGAAAATGACCAATTTGTTGAAATGTCGTCAGATTTTTATGTTATAGAGAAAATACCGTTAATAATCCGTCAGGAAGCTGTTACAGTGCAGTTTTACAATAGAAAAATAAACCTTTTTTTTGAAAAACGCAAAATGCTCTACTATACTGAAGCAGAAAGTCAAGGGAGAACAGACAAAATAACGTCATTCTCATGACAGTAGGACATATTCACGGTGGACTAGTGGTAAGCGTGGTGACTAGTAAGCATCGAAAAATTAACAATTACGAATTGGTTTTTATCAACAAAGACTGTAAGATTCTGCTGAAATCTAATGTGTTGTAAATCAATATATTTTTTTCATTAACTAACTTTTATGATAATATATTGGAATGTAATCCTTATTTTTACTAAATATTATAAAATATAAATTCTTTATATGTAGGACCTACCATCACGATAAAATATTTTTTATGTTTACTTTATTACAGAAACATAACCGAAAACACCTCTCCCGTAATGAAAACAGTGGTCTTGTATACATCGCTTACACTTTTTAACAAACCAAAACATTTTTAGTAATATGACTTTTGGTTATGCTTTAAAAAATAAAACACCCTCTCTCAAACACCCAGGAACATTTTAAACAAATTTCAAAATATGTTTCTTGTGCCTGTATATATGTATATATATATATATATATATATATATATATATATATATATATATATATATATATATATATATATATATATATTTTTTTTTTTTTTTTTTTTTTTTTTTTAACGACGAGAATGCTTTATGCAGAGAGTGTGGGACTCCTCTCGACACTGCACTAGGCTCTATATCTGAGAGATTATCCACTAAACTCGTCACCCTCCAGGCAGATTTCCACCCCGGAACCGCCGAAACATTAATTCAGGGTGGTGCCTCTTATATTTCCTCCATTATATTACGGATCTAGCCATCCTTCTTCTTTTTTAAATCGTAGAATAGATTCGATGTATTTCGATGGCATATGTCAGTTGTCTTTCGATGCGAGCATCGTCCGCACAAAGCTCTCTGGGGAGAGACCTGCGGCATGTGCCATCAATCCACTCCTCTGGTCTACGAATCTGGCGCACTCGAAGAAGGTGTGCCTCGAGTCATCCAGTTTGTCGCTACATATCCGGCAGTTCTGGGACAGAACTTTTTCCATCTTGAACAGGTATGCCCTAAAGTACCTGTGGCCTGTCAGGAACTGTGTGATATAGAATTTCACTTCCTGCGTTCTGTCCATTCCTTTAAGCTGCTTATCAGAAGGAACGTCCATCTACCTGACCGTTCATGGTCGTTGCTGCCACCGGTTCATGGTTTGTGCTCTGGCTCTCTTGAGCGCCTCTATCTTGCCTATCTCTTTACTGTTATTATATACAAATTTTCTCTCGAGCTAATAGGTCGATTGGCAAAACACCTGCCACAACCATCACAGCTGCCGATGAAACAGTAAGGTAGTATGCCTGTATATTATTATATTTATTAATGAAGTTGATATTTTTAAAAGGCAACAAATAAAGTAACAAGAAAATATAAATTTAAATAAGTGTAATCGTGATTAATTAACCTAAGCAAACAAACAAGGGAGGGGGTGAGTTTTTAATATTTCTCCTCCACAGACAAAACTCAGACCATAGACATATCCATAATCTGCACCGCATATAAATTAATAATAAAGTGAACAATCGAGGCAAATGATGGCATGCTCTAGTTGCTGCAGCTTGCCTAATTACGTAACTTGTTAAATTGGTTAAACTTAAGTGATATGCCGTGTAAACCTACTCAAGTGTTATGTCACCCTCGTACTACAATATGTCTACAGTAATGTAAGGAGACTCAATTCCGCCTAAATGTGCCTTAGTGTACGATAGATTTTATATTATTTTATTTTTTATATATGCAAACAAAGAGTCAATCTTTAACCGGACCTGTATAAATAAATTAAATCTGAATACAATTATTATAGGTAAAAATTAAACCAAAACAATAACAATATAAAGTAACCTTGACTATAAATTTTGAGACTATTATTAACTGACTTAAAAGACGGAAAAGGTTTTGAAAATGGCCCTTTTAAAGACTCTTATTACGAAAATGTATTTTTAATCGGATTAAATATCTGTTGAAAATTGTAAAGAGAGTAGGATAGTATACAATATCAAGAGCACATTGGTATAACATATTTCAATGAAAATATTAGAAAGAATTACAATACCACAAAAATTATCAAAATAATAAATAAAACAAGTTACTTAAGATTATACTCTTATGTACATTTCGATGACCATGTCATCATCATCAGAGGGTCTTAAATGACAATCTAGCGAAAAAGAAGTTACAAACTAGAGTGGTCTATTATTGATAATTTTTGTGGTATTGGGGTACTTTACTATATTTTCTTTGTAAGAGAGAGATAGATTTAGTTTTATAAAGTCATTTTCAATCATTTTAATTATTTTATTGAATTTTATTTATTTCCTTATATTTTAATTGAATTCATTCTATAAAATGTTTTATCTTCAACTTATGAATATTGTTTTTATTTGAAAAATTGTTTATTAAAAATTTCTTTTAATTTGAAACTCTTTTTGGCCAAACAGGATGTTTACATATTACCTCTTGATAAAAAACACAAAATATCACCCAACCACAGTAATTTTCTATTAACCCTATGTACATTCGTACTATTTGTTATACATTCACAACAACTCGTTTCGAGTTGATAAATACCAACATATTTTCGATATTTATTCTGTTGTAATTAGTCTTTAGTTTACTTATACTCCGATTCATTTAAAATAGTTTCGTAAGCTCATATCATTTATTTATAGATATTTCCAAATTAGTTTTCATAAAACGTTGTTTAACTTCAATCATTTATTACTAGTTATTATTAAAAACACATTCTCACCGTTGTGTCTTCGAATATCAAGAATAAAGGTATATTCAGTGAGATATTGTACGGAACAATAATTTTATATCTTATTATTTCCAGATTTATTTTAAGATCCCTATCATTATGGTATTTTATTAGGAGTTTTATTTTTAAATACCAAAATTCCATTTTTGCTACCTTCTCGAAATGGAAATATATTGATTTAATAATAGTAAAATGTAAATAAAAACAAATGGGCCATTTATGAAATATCTAATCTTCAGATATTATATTCTGCACTCAATTAGGAAAGTTATTTACTCACACATTAATAATTATTTCGAACACAGTTTAACTACTGTTAAAGATACATAGTAACCTAATTCTAAAATACGTAAGACAGATCCAAATCTTGGTGTTTTCTAAACGCTGATATAGTTTATATTGCTGTTTAAAAGTGTGTCAAATACATTAAATATTGCTGTGGTCTTTTATCAACGTAATAGTCTACTATAGGTGGGAAAAGGTTTTAAATATATTTGTATTATATAGTAACCCAGTGGAAATACTTTAATTTTATAGTAAAGAAAAGAATGGACACTGAATTATAATAAAAGAATCACTTGAGGGAAAACATGTTTTCAAATCGAGAAACAAAAAACAAAAGGTTTTGTTCCCCTACGGAATTGCTTAGGATGTTATATGGTGGGTAGGTGTTAAGGAAGATGCATTTAGGTATGCGTAAATCCTAGTATAGATATTAGTTTTGTAAAAAAAAGTCTAGTGAAGGTACCAAAACATACAAATTGAAAAATAATTTGAATTTTTTATTTTGAAGAAATTATTATTGAAAATAAGAAATTGTATTTGAAATAATATGAATTGTGATTGTAATGTACTATTATATTTATAATTGGTCTACATGTATGGAGAAAATCTTTTGAAACTTATTTTCTGTACTTAGTATACTATTGCATCAATAATTTTAATGTTTCTGGAAAAATAATTGTTCTAGAAAAATACCTCTATTTTTTGTAACACTTTGACCTTGAAAATACTTTTTAAAAAGCCGCAAGCCTTCACGTTATCTCATGACGTCAATTGCTAATAGCTCTCTTTGTCTAAATCTTGCACGAAGAAGCTAAATTTCAAAAATACATCTTTAATGTCACCTATTTTGTAAAAGTAAGTATCTATTCTATACCATTAAGTGATACTATATCCTAAATTTTTGAACTATTTTTTTAACAATGTCGGTTAAATGATCCTACAATATGGAATATAATATGAATATATTTATTTATTTAAATTAGGCAGAGTAAAATTCTTTTTAGGAAGTTGCCTTTCCCATATTTTGTAAACATTTTATTAAAAAATGTCAGAAGTTTATTAAATCGGTATATGTTATACATGAGTTTGAAACACTTAAATAATTTTCATTAAGGTTCAAATATCCAATTGTGTCAAGTTATATTACATCATAAAGGAGTAAAATGCCTACCATTCAATACTCTAGGAGATCTGTTTCCTTTCATATTACGAGAAGTAAGAAGATAAAAGCAGTAATAGATCACGTGCTCGTGATGAGCGTCAGGTGGCAATGGAAGGTTTTAGAGGAAGTAAACCGAGTTATCTCGTCAATTAGACATTCTACAATGAGCAATTATTATATAAGCTTGAGACTGAGGTCGCTTCAAGGACAAATGTTCAGTGAAATTACTGTACCTGTATATTGTGTTTAATTGTTCTGAATTAAAACACTACTTAATTACATTTTACACAAGTTTGAAGGTCAACTTTAATTATTATTAGTGTTTTAATTATCATTTTAAATAATTTGGATCACTACTTCTTTCATAATTGGGTTTACAAGATTATTGTTTTACAATAATATTACCTTATATTATCATTCATCGTTCTTGGGTTTACTAAAGATAATTATTATACAAGATGTCAATTAAAGTAATACTACCACGAGATAAGGAATAATTTATTATACGGCACGGTTATATTATTCTTCTTATTATTGGCATTGTTATGCAGTAGCGTGTTTTTAGATCACAGTTTATCACATCATCTGACTTGAAATCGAATGTTTCATTTAAAATAAATATAATATGCTTGGTACATGTCTACAATGTTTGGGAATGATAATTCTCTTACTGTAGTTTATGACGTGGTAAGACGTGAGTTTGAAACTGTCTCCCTCACACATATATACACTTATCATAGCATTGATGGAGTACCTTTTTCTATAGTCGGTTTCAGTATCTTCCTCACACACATATTCTCTTACCATAGTTTAATGGAGTAACTTTTGCAATACTCTGTATCAGTAGCTCCCTCATACACATATTCTCTTACCATAGTTTATAGGAGTAACTTTTGCAATACTCTGTATCAGTAGCTCCCTCATACACCTATTCTCTTATCATAGTTTAATGGAGTAAGTTCGTCTATAGTTTGTTTCAGTAGCTTCCTCACACACATATTCTCTTAACATAGCTTAATGGAGTAACTTTTGCAATACCCTGTATCAACAGCTCCCTTACACACATATTCTCTTATCATAGTTTGATAAGAATCACGTCTGTTACGCTCTGAACCACTGTCTCCTTACACACATATTCTCTTACTATAGTTTAATGGAGTAACTTTTGCAATACTCTGTATCAGTAGCTCCCTCATACACATATTCTCTTATCATAGTTTAATGGAGTAAGTTTGTCTATAGTTTGTTTCAGTAGCTTCCTCACACACATATTCTCTTAACTTAGTTTAATGGAGTAACTTTTGCAATACCCTGTATCAGCAGCTCCCTTACACACATATTCTCTTATCATAGTTTGATAAGAATCACGTCTGTTACGCTCTGAACCACTGTCTCCTTACACACATATTCTCTTACCATAGTTTAATGGAGTAACTTTTGCAATACTCTATATCAGTAGCTCCCTCATACACATATTCTCTTATCATAGTTTAATGGAGTAACTTTTGCAATACTCTGTATCAGTAGCTCCCTCATACACATATTCCCTTATCATAGTTTAATGGAGTAAGTTTGTCTATAGTCTGTTTCACTAGCTTCCTCACACACATATTCTCTTAACATAGTTTAATGGAGTAACTTTTGCAATACTCTGTATCACTAGCTTCCTCACACACATATTCTCTTACCATAGTGTAATGGAGTAACTTTTGCAATACCCTGTATCAGCAGCTCCCTTACACACATATTCTCTTACCATAGTTTAATGCAGTAACTTTTGCAAGACTCTGTATCAGTAGCTCCCTCATACATATATTCTCCTATCATAGTTTGATAAGAATCACGTCTGTTACGCTCTGAACCACTGTCTCCTTACACACATATTCTCTTACCATAGCTTAATGGAGTAACTTTTGCAATACTCTGTATCACTAGCTCCCTCACACACATATTCTCTTACAATAGTTTAATGGAGTAACTTTTGCAATACTCTGTATCAGTAGCTCCCTCATACACATATTCTCTTATCATAGTTTAATGGAGTAACTTTTGCAATATTCTGTATCAGTAGCTCCCTCATACACATATTCTCTTATCATAGTTTAATGGAGTAACTTTTGCAATATTCTGTATCAGTAGCTCCCTCATACACATATTCCCTTATCATAGTTTAATGGAGTAAGTTTGTCTATAGTCTGTTTCACTAGCTTCCTCACACACATATTCTCTTAACATAGTTTAATGGAGTAACTTTTGCAATATTCTGTATCAGTAGCTCCCTCATACACATATTCCCTTATCATAGTTTAATGGAGTAAGTTTGTCTATAGTCTGTTTCACTAGCTTCCTCACACACATATTCTCTTAACATAGTTTAATGGAGTAACTTTTGCAATACTCTGTATCACTAGCTTCCTCACACACATATTCTCTTAACATAGTTTAATGGAGTAACTTTTGCCATACTCTGTATCAGTAGCTAACTCATACACATATTCCCTTATCATAGTTTAATGGAGTAAGTTTGTCTATAGTCTGTTTCACTAGCTTCCTCACACACATATTCTCTTAACATAATTTAATGGAGTAACTTTTGCAATACTCTGTATCACTAGCTTCCTCACACACATATTCTCTTAACATAGTTTAATGGAGTAACTTTTGCCATACTCTGTATCAGTAGCTAACTCATACACATATTCCCTTATCATAGTTTAATGGAGTAAGTTTGTCTATAGTCTGTTTCACTAGCTTCCTCACACACATATTCTCTTAACATAGTGTAATGGAGTAACTTTTGCAATACTCTGTATCAGTAGCTCCCTCATACACATATTCCCTTATCATAGTTTAATGGAGTAAGTTTGTCTATAGTCTGTTTCAGTAGCTTCCTCACACATATATTCTCTTAACATAGTTTAATGGAGTAACGTCTGCATACCCTGTATCAACAGCTCCCTTACACACATATTCTCTTACCATAGTTTGAAAGGATTCCCTATTGCAATAGTCTGTATCACTCTCTACCTAACACAGATATTCTCTTACATTCCTTTCAATGAAGGTAAGTTTGCAATATGAAACCATTGCTGCCCCCACACACCCGTGCCTCACCCACACACCTATATTCAACAACCATCACAAAGCTGTTTTAAGACATAACATGACCTGTGAGGTCATATTTGTTTTGCTAATGGCATTTTACAAAGGAAACTTGTTGTATTTTAGCTTACTGAATTACCGAAAATTTCAACTTAAATTTTAATGTCAACGATCGTTTTGCATCAACTTACCTTATGTGTAGTTGTCCTTCAGATCTAAAGTTGAACATATGTACTTCTTTCATAAGTTGTTAAGAGAAACAAAATGTCACGGCAACATTTACAACACTCATTTCCATAGTCTACGTTCTTTGCATGGTTGCTTTGAAAGCCTCTAGAAACATTGTAGGTCATAGTCTTCACTCGCTTTACTCTGTTCAGGGTTTCACAGTTCAACATTATAAGGGATTTTATAGCTACTTGACAAAAAATATCACATGTATTGTTGTAAGATTGGTGATGTATTTCCATTAAAAGCAAATGTTTTGTAGATAGTTTTGGAATTTAACAGTAGGCAATAATATTTTTAAAATGTGATTATCTAATGGTAGGCAAAAACAAGATTTGCAACCTTGGATTAGAAAACAGCGAAATCAAGGAAGTAAAATCGGGCATATAACAATATAGGGGCGAACTTTAGCAAGAAAGACGATAAAGGATGAAATCAGGGAAATAACTAAGAAAGGCAGAGCAGTGACGTCGGCCTTAAACTCTCTTCTCTGGCAAGAGAAAGTTACGAGATAAACCAAGTAACAAATTTAAAAAAGTATTCTTCAGAACATTATACTGTATGGTTCAGATTTATGGGATGTTACTAACAAAGTAATGACGACGGAAATGGGCTATTTACGACTAAGTTGCGGTAAACGAAATTGGAAACGGTCAGAAATGAGAAAATGTCTAACCAAAAGGAAATGGAAAAAAGTATAAGAGATGAGATAAATAGAATGCAATTGGCATGGTTGGGACAGGTTAAGATTTTGACAGAAGGCAAGTGGTCGCGAAAAGCACTAGAGTGGATTCCCCAAAGAAAAGAAAGTATACTCACACACACACACACACACACACACACACACACACACACATACACAAACAAACACACATTATAATACACAAACGGTACTAAGAAGTGTTATTAAGGTTTATAAACATTCAAAGTCTTTTAAAATAATTGAAAAATCCAAAAAGGACCGCAAATTTGTGGCAATAGATGTTTTTTTCTGGGGCAAATAGAATACCCATTTGAAATAATTGTATTTTATCTAAGAAATATTCTTGCCAAGAGTAAATGGAACAAGCTGTCAGTATGCAATAAATCCAAGGCTGCCTCCTGACCAGCATCAATAGGCCCCTGAACCAGTAACCTAAACTGAAACTGGGGTCAATCAGAAAACATTGACACGTTCAGACGAAACCTAACCACTTGTGATATATAGGTCATCCGTTTCTACGTATTTAATAACCTGTTATAGCTTCCTCGTTGATATTTATAAACGGAATAGAATCTATTTACATGAAAATGTCGGAATAATAAGATTCTTCCGTACTTTGTGACTGTGTTTTTTCAATAATTAACACCTAATCAATTTAATAATTATCGATGAAAACAATCCATTCCATTCCGCAATTTAAATTTGTCTAGTATATGTACACTCACAAAGATACTGTGTTAGAAGGTCTAGGTGCGTCAATTACGGAATAAATTGTGATTTCAAATACTGCATTTACCCAACGGATGAGCTACCGAAATGAGTTTACTGTGCGATACTCTGTCTGCCTATTGTAGCATAGCTACGGCTCACATGTAAAACAAGTAATGCAAAAAATATATATATATTTAAAGTCAATTTCTACTGAGTAAAGAAAAATTTTATTTGTGTTAGCTTATAACTATAATTATTATAAATATGTATATACACATACGAAAGAATCAGTATATTAAGAAGCAAAGTGAAAAAGCGAGGGTTTTCAATTTTCCATTTTCTTCTCTCCGCAGTATATGATGTTCGACTTTTATTTATTTATTTTTTTGTTACTATTTATTCGTTTTTCTTTCGTTTCTAATTTATGAAGCTGATTGTGGTATATAATTTCTGATTCTATCTATTGTAATGCTTCATTATTACAAAGAACCCCTCTCTTATAATTTCATGTACATCTTTATGTAATAGATTTCTAGCTGTTGGGAATTTGGCTTAGTACCAAAGTGGTGGATTTTAAACATTTTGCCATTCAGTTTGAATCCGAGCTACACATAGTTTTTTTTGAAATTAAATTAATGAATAAATATTAGAAAACATCTGTATAAAGATCAATTGTCATCCACTATGGGTTAATAACATGTGTTTGAACTTGATTGAATGAGCGAAAACGTATGTTATTAGAGATCGAAAATATGTACAAGATATACCTAATATACATGTCTAAGGAGAATGTGTGCTAACTGAAGCAATCGAGAGAAAAAACAATAAAACTTTCTCAAACATAGGAATGTTAATTACGTAGGAAGAAACTGCTCGTTGTAAATATAACTTGAGATTTTGCTTTATCAATAGGTCCTAAACATAAATAACGGGCAAATGGCATTCATCTTTGTAACTGTACCGGTCGAAGAAATAGAAATATAAACCAAATTTCGAAATATAAAACAAATTTGAAACAAAGTTCTTCGGATATTGTGGGTTCACCATGGTACACTCTTAATGTATCGTTGTCCAACTCCTGGACAAACATATTTTAGCGAGAATACTGAAAAAGGTGAAAGGCTTTGATTTACTATTACAAACCTTGCAATACATAAGATTCGACAGTAAAATGAGTCGATCAGTGGATGTGTGTTTAATATTGTACTTTTAATCAATTGAGCTCGAATTAAATTGCTCATTTGTTTGAAAACTCGTTGTAATAATGAGTAAATATAGTTCGTTAAAGAGTTTCAGATTACCGTTATCGGAAAGCAAAACTTTATATAGTTTTATAAAATGCCTTAATACTGTTGAATGCTATAATATTGATTCTGTGACGTTTTCTAATTATAATATCATTCACGCCAAACGTTTTAGAATGTAAACGAATTCGTATCACTCTAAAACATTGATGCTTCACAATTCATGACTATCCATTATTGTATAACATTTGATTTGGTTATATATTAATGAGAAATATAAAATGATTTTATGCAATTCCTGATTTTCAATATTTCTTTCAGTAAATATGGTTTTCATGACCTCCGCTGTCTCCTACCAGTGCCTCTCTTCAGTTGATAGCAAGACTACGTTAGGTGATTGACATTGAGGTGTGATACATTTTTTTCTATTCCCCGTACCAGATTGTCCACATCTTCTACTTAGTGTTACGTAATTTCATTTATTCTTTCTCTACCATGATGGTGTATTTTGAGGATATTTTGTTTTTATAACAACGGATAGGTATAGTCCGCACCGTGTACTTTGCCTTGCGAGATTTCTCGTGTACTACCACTTCGTAAAATATATTATATATTCAGAATTGAATCTATACATCAACAGCTTCTGCTTCCAATATGTTTACACATGATTCATATTTGTTATTTCATACCGAAGCTAATTCATCAGCGAAATTAATATTCACCGTTTAATGCAAGTTAGTATTTTTATTACTTATCATGTTTGTAGGAAAGTATTTATACTGACCCTCCAACTCTCGCCTATTGCGATCTCTCAAAGCCAAGTACACGGTTACGTGGTCCGTACTATACGCGACCATTTACGCACTGTACCAGGATTTCCTATATATTCCATACCAGGGCGGCAATTTCTTCACCGTAGGCACATCTATTCCTATCCTTCGTAATTGACGTCACGCTGACTGATTGCCTAAAACTAAAAACAAAGGATGGATCAGTGCTTGGTAATTCACTAAAGAATTTCATCAGGATACTTTACTTTCACAATTAATTAGTTGTTTTTATCATACATTGTCGTGTCTTAGATAATTTCATACAAGTATGTGAATCTTACACAATATCAAGAGCACAGTGGTACAATATATTACAATAAAAATATTGAAAAGAACCCCAATACCACAAAAATAATCAAAAATAACAAATAAGACAAGTTACTTAAGATTAAACCCTTATGTACATTTCGATGACCATGTCATCATCATCAGAGGGTCTAGTTACAAAACACAATCTAGCACACAAGAAGTTACAAACTAGAATGATACCAATCGTTCTCCGCGGTCTCTATATATAGGCGTGAGGTAAGCTCCGCCCCCTCTCCGCCCTCGACCGACAAATAACGATCGGCCATCAGGAACCAAATAGGTTATGTCAAAAATTACATTATACTAATACATATGTAATAAAAACTACAGCAATAACAATTAATAAACTAAAAGTAATTAGATTAAAACATCGTAATTTGAGCTATTTAAGTAAAGTATATAATGGTGAGTAAGGAATAGGTCCTTTATCTGCATTCATTAATTTACAATTTGATTTGACTATAAAAACACTTTCATAACTATTAAGTAACTTTTTGGAGTTTATACATTTAGCTAAAATAACATTTTTATCTAAATCATGCTGATTACTAAGGACATGTTCTGCTACACTTGATTTTTCAGGTCTGATGATGACATGGTCATCGAAATGTACATAAGGGTTTAATCTTAAGTAACTTGTCTTATTTGTTATTTTTGATTATTTTTGTGGTATTGGGGTTCTTTTCAATATTTTTATTGTAATATGTGAATCTTAGAAAACAACAATCATTTTTATTTATTCTAAGTAAATAAATGATTTTCAGTAAGAGAGTTGTTCTGACGGATAAATATTACATTACGCGACAGTGAAAATTAATATAAAAAACGAAAAAATTGCTTTTCCCAGGATACTTAATAAAATTATATTTATTTAGAATTCATAAAGGTAAGACTGTTTAAAACTAATTCTCCAATTACTTGGTACTAGATGTGTTCAGTAAATTACACCAAGTAGAAATAAAACACTGCAGATTGTAAATAAAATATTTCAGTAAATAAGAATAAATTTAATAGTGAATTTAGGCGATATTTTAACAGAAAGTATGCGTAACCGCAGTGAGAAATAATTTTTTAAAATAATTACAAACGCATTGATATATCTAAGTTTTTGAGACATAAAAAGTTTAAAACAAAGGTTTACTTAATGCCCTTAAAGCGTCCTCTGGGATGGAAATTATTACTTATTTGACATTTTTAGGATTTTATTGATTGTTATTTCTTGGAATATTATTCTAAAATGGTGTATAATACATATAGGTTGCAGTTATATTTCATTTGGAAAAATTCGATTATATAAGGTGATGTACGCTACCATAGAAACAAAAAAAAAAAATGAGTTCTCTCACGATATCATAAGTTTTCATCATTGTAATTATACTACTACTCATTTCTAAGGTCTACTCAATTATTGTCTACTCATTTCTGAGGTATATTCCACTTTCAGGTTGACTACCCTGTCTATTATAAGCTGTTGCATTATTAGCGAACTTAGCTTTCTGCTCTGAACAATATTATTGTTTTAATTTCTATACATTATGAAAAAACTGTCTCGCTGACCTGGTAATTCAAAAGATTCAATTGGTTTATGGATTAGCAATACGAAGAAATACAACAAATGGGAAAGACATGCAGAAAGCTGTATGGGCTACCCTTTTCTATATTCATATCCATAACAATAGTAAATCGACGCACCAACTCTGCCCATCCGGAGACGAAACTTGGTAAGTATAAGAAAGCTATGGCTTTGGGTCTCACATATGATCATTGAAAACTTTTTCACCTACCTGAATAATAATGCTTGAAATAAAGTAAATATTAAAGTTTCTGTCTGATTATGTTCTTGTACAGAAATGTTTGAAAGGTAAGTCGTTGACTCAAATGAATTACGCAATAATTAGATATTGTCACGTCTTCAAAAAAAGCATTTGTAGGACTGTTCACTTTGAATTTTGAAGTGCCAGACACTGTATTATCTTTCAACAATGGATATATCTCCAAGGCATAGGCGTTTGAAACATCTAAGGCTTCAAGCTGGTAAACATCTTGTGAAGGCAATGGAAGTCTTAGTCGCAAGTGAGTCTACAAAGCAGACAAGGTGATGAGTGAACTTGAGAAGAAAATCAGAATTAATAGAACAATGGCCAAAAGAAACCTGGAATATCAATATGCAGAGTTAGAAAACCCAGACAACCCATGGTGATTAATACAACAGATATGATTGTACATTAAAACTTTTATGTATCTTATTTGGTTAATTCCCGAAAGTTAACATTTTATAAATTTCACTACACATATCTCAGAAACCACGCAATATATCTTGTTGAAATTTTTACTGTAGTTTTATAACTGCCAAATAAAGTTCCTAACACAAGGAAGTATAAATATGATAAATAGATACCAAATAACAACATATTTTAAAATAACTTTTTGAATATTATATATACTGTAAGAAAATTGTAATAAAAAATCCACATGAACTTGTAAAACAATAATCTTGTGTTAGGATTTAAGCAAAATGCTAATCTTGAAACGAAACTAAAATTAAAACATTATCTCAATCAGAAAAAAACGTTATGTGCATTATAACTAACATTGAGTTTAAATGGAGTTCGGAGTGCCCTTAAAGTCTTGGTAGAATTTTAAAATGTCAAGTGACAAAATTTTCCTTACATATTGGGTAATACAGCTGTCTTGTATTTACACAACTGATTCTGACAGCAAGAAAAATTTGCAAAACTCTCTGACATTTCTTAGGAATTGAGGTTAGAGCTTCAATTAAAAAGTTTAAACCGTTTTAAATATTATTCATATAGAATCTTGAACTAACTGACAGGTTTGTTTAGACAATTTTACATGGAGGATTTTAACACAACAATAAACTATCATTACATTAGAGTGAATTGTTTCTGAGAAACGTGAAACAATGTAATTGTTGTTATTTCGTGCATACAGTATTTGTTTATAATGCCAATATTAAACAAGTAACATTAAATTTGCTATAAATCATACGCTTAAACAAAGACAATATCCGTAATGAAATAATTACGAACACCAATTTATAATCATTAAATAATTTTTTCATTCCTTATAAATGATAAAATTAACATTATCAAATAATTTAATTTAAAAAGTTCTAAACATAAGATAAATTGATAGCTCCTGTTTATTTTGTTTATTTACATTCACTGATGATGACGATGAGTAAGATGATAATGATGATGATAATACTTAGTCGTTAAAAAAGAATAACAAAAAGTAAAACAATAGTTAGCTTCCATTGTTATCTAATTAAGAGTCTATTAATTAAGATGAAAAAAAATGTCGGCGTTATAGGATCAAGAAGGCTTTTTTTTAAGATAACTCTCAAAAACCCATCGTAATAAAGTGTTTCATTTTTACTTAAATTTTACTACAATACTATCAATTGTATGTGATAGTTCTATAGTAATTATGTCTATTTTTTCAAATTTCCAGTAAACAATTTAAAACACGTCTTTTATTTCGGCAGCCGATGATAGTACCTGGGGAACTGAAGTTTGTTCTGTGAATTTTTTTAAAGACCATGCTGAGGTGATACGTCTATGTCAACAGTAAGGCAGTAAAAC
>JBAIZL010000001.1:109415349-109427849 GCA_036971475.1 Prosapia bicincta | reverse complement strand
GAATACAATGATATCACCATTGATATATCATGTATTTTGTTTTATATCTTGTAAAAAAATTGTGGTAAATAGTTTAACTGAATTTTAAGAACAATTTAAACTATAAACATTTGTTTAATATGTTATTCTATGAAAAATAAGTTAATCTTTGGTCATCCAGAAAAACATTAATTTTAAATGCTGGGAAATGGATCACTCTAATTCGTTTATGCCTAGAAATAATATTATAAATTTATCTCTAATTGGGAAACTCTTCGTATAATATACTATCACTAACAAGGAAGTGCCTTTGAAATATTCATACGAGTAGTTACCAACGCCATTATTTAAGACACAAAGGAGGTAAATCGTATAATGTAGCATAAATCGTAATGGGTAATAATATAAATAAATGTGGTTAAATATTTCAATGGTAATTGCAAAATCTGTTGTTAAGCTGGAGGACTTGAACATAGAACAGATGGTTGAAGCAGGTGTTATTAATTTATCCGCAGAGTCTCAGGGGGTGGGCGGGGGAGTTAACCAAGGAATTTGCATATTCAGCCGGAGACAATATACTGCACGTGCAACATACATGTGCTTTGTTACTTCATTTTAAATTAACCTAGTATTGATACCTTCATTTTATAAAACCTATACGAATTTATGTACGTATTTATCCCTCATTAGACAGTCTGTGCAATCTTATATACAGCACAATGGTATCAGTATGAGACTAGACTAACTTACTAGGCTTCTTTAACAAAAATATATCTTTAAATTTAAACGTAACTAAACAATTCCCTTATTCTATAGATTTTGAATGGAAAATGTTTCGTATTTATTCGTTGTATTTCGTGTATAACTACTTACTTATATATACAACTGTTTTATGAATGTTGTCTATAAAGTTATCGTCTTCATATTTATTATGTAGTTGTATATTATTTATTCTTATTATTCTTATTCCTGTTAGTCTTGTGTAAAACTTTTCACATACAAATATTATTAAATGTATTTACATAATACTTGTTCGTACTTTTCCAAATCGACTATTTTTATTATTATGACTACATTCCATGGATTTTGTGTAACACAATTGTCTTATTTACATAATTCTATATACATTTATCAAAAAATTATCTTTATTTATAAATTTACATTACGATTCTAAACAATATCACTATTGTATTTATTTTCTCACACTTCTCGTAATATGGGTGACTTTATGTTACACTACTTAGACCCTCATTTTATAAGCGATCTATGCGATACACTTATCGTAATACTACCGAAATATAAAAATATTTTTTAAAAGGTTTATCGTAACTGTTCAAGTATGGAATAGAAAATGAATTATCATGGATACTGGTTTAAGAAATTTCTTGGAGTGTACTAGAATGAAACGACTTACCTCAGTGATAGGTTTTTTAAATATTTTCAATGAAGTCTGCTGGACATTATTGCAGTTGAACTTATTATCTCCCAATGTTTTGATCTCATCTAGGAATCCATTTAACCGTTATTCTGCAATGTCCTTCATTTTAAGTGCTTTTTAGTTCAGAAAAGAGGTAAAAGTCTGAGGGAGACTATTAAGTCGCTTGTGGTAACAATTCTGTCCTCAGTTCATACACGGCAAACTTACGTCTCTGCGAGCACCCATGCTCTAGTGGGATAATGGCATTCGTCCTTGCCAGACATACATAAAGTGTGACTACTGGTGTATTGTTGGGGACGCTCGTTGCGCGTACACTAGCCTCTGTTGGAGGCTCCCAGAACTTTTCAAACATCCCTAGTAAAATCAATATAAATTGAAGTTTCTTGATGTAATCATCTTGAATTCACTGATTAAGTTAATTTTACACTACTTAACTAAGTGAATACGTAATCGCTTACGTGCTGACGCGTTTCAAAACAATCGTTCCTTTTACGAAGCTAACCTTCTACTCTTCTACCCGGAGTAGAAGGTTAGATTCGTAAAAGGAACGATCGTTTTGAAACGATTCAGCAAGGAAGCAATTACGTAGTCAGTTAGTTATGTAGTGTAAAATTAGGATAAATATAAATATTTAAAAGCTAAGTAAATTGTGGACGATAACAAAATTAGAAATTACAAGACCTTTTAGAATTAAAAAAAAATAACGATGAAGAATTTCCGTTTCGAAGCTGTGAAATTCTTAACTTTCATAACATTCGCAACTTTTGAAATATCTGTAACTTTTATTGTTTGATTAAAATAGTAAGTGTTACTCTTTGAAATCTTTCAAACGCCAATGATATGTTTTTGATAATATTATTCTCGTAAATATTAACTAAAGATCAGTCAGTCAGAAATGAAAGTGGTTTGATGGCAATGCACAGTATAGATAATTATGTAAAGTATGTCGTATTTTAGTGTACATAATAGCCTTATTACCTTATTTAATATGTAAGGTTTATATTTAAAAGAATAGTAAAAAGTGAGATTAAATAAATTATTATAAATATTTATTAGCCTGAATGCAAAATACCTTATTCAATTAGCCTGGTTCCGTCCATGATAAATATGTTTTGGTGAAAAAATCATTTTTAGTAATGAAGATAGTATAACACTTTCATGGAATTTGTCTCCTTGAAGCATGCATTTAATATCCTCTGTCTAAAATACAAACTAAATTAATTTTTCCCTTATTAAACGTTTTTTCTTGTTGGACTATATGTAAACTTCAAGAGTAATATGTAACTGTAACGGCTTTAAAGCATTGAAACTAAAACAGAAATTATGCTAAACGTTACTTGTAGAATCTCTTTTATATTCATATGTTGTGGTTTTACTTCATCCCAGTTACATTATTTACGTAAGGGAGTGGCATGACCAGGCCAAGACAAGCACAGTGAATGTAATCACAATGTGAAGCTTGCGGTATTCATTTATTAAAAAGGCGTAATCTCTTTCTACCCTGCTCATACTGGTCCTTGGAATACATTAAACTAAATTAAATTAAAAGAATACAAATTGAATTGACTTTCAGATAACTGAAGAAGTAGGTTGTGGAATCACTTCCGAATGGGTACAGCAGTTCTTTTCTACTTATCTATGAAGGTTTATTTGGGATTTTTTTAAAATCAGATATTTGTTGTCTAGATTATCAAAAAGAAAACGTTGTCATAACCGATTACATTGAAACACAGTTATAATAATAATAATAATTTGTATCAAGAATAAATTATTAATCAAATTTGTAAGGGGTTGTTTTAAAATTATACTCCAACGGTAATTCAATAGATTACAGGTTTTAAATTTCAAACTAGAGAAACTAAATAATTGATTCATTATTAATTACTAAAATGTGTATAAGACACGTTATTATTAAGGATACTAATAGGTCACGAATCCCTAATGAAGAGTCCCCAAAAAACAAGGTAGATGGTTCAATGGAAAACTAGATAATTTTTAAAGCTTATAAATAATATTGTAATTTTATGATTTAGTTGGAAATAAATATTAAGTATTGTTGATATTATTATTTCTTTATAATATGTTTTTTTTATGAAAACGTACATGTATAACGCAGTTAAATGTATTTTATTAGAAAATCAAACAGCAGCTGATTAGAAGATACCTATTGACTTATAAGTAGTTATTGTTACATTGTTATAAGAAAATGTAACACTGAATAGACAGGAAATAAATAGAAAAGCAAGATAATAGTGAGAAGGAGACTATAGGTGACGTAACAAATACAAACAGTAGAAAATTAACTAAATAAAATACAAAAAAGAGAAACTGTTGTGATCAGATTACAAAAAGTAAAATAGTTTTCAATGTTCCCAAGATAACAATAACGTATCTGAGACAATAGATGTACGACATAGCCAGTCTTAGAAAATAATACCTCCGTATAGAATGATTTGTAATGAAAACTGCTTCTATCCATACGTAATTTAGTTAAACAGCTAATGTGTAAGCGCTTTGTAAGTAACTTACGTTTTATGTATTATAAATATATTTTATGTTTGAAAAATAACTAAATAAAATAGTCTATAAACTATACGAAACAAATTTCTTAAAAGTATATAAACTAAATTGATACTTAAATGGATCAGACTGTAAATTTGTAACTTATGTACTTTATTATAACTCTAGCATTTTCGATTTGTTTTATTCACTACACGAAAATATGCAGCGAAAAAAATAAATAGTAGGCTTCCGTATATTTTAAATTAACCAAAGCTTCAAAACAATTCTAAAGATATATTTCAACGTCAATAAAGGGTAGCTTTTAAACAAATATAACGAAATATTTAAGCAAGTCAAATTATAACCAGAGCTTTGCAACAAATACAGGCAGGGCTTTGCAACAAATATAAGCAGACATTTCCAACAAATATACGCAGGGCTTTTCAACAAATATAGGCAGAGCTTTGCAACAAATATAAGCAGAGCTTTGCAACAAATATAAGAAAATATATAGCGTAAAAATTAAAGAGGACGATTGTAACTTCATTTATTGTATTTATTAGTTGTATCACTTCCTGGGCTAAAACATTGGAGTAGCAATACACAATGTAAACGAATTGTGAAGGGGCCAATATCACACTGGCTCAAACACCTCACACACAAAACACACACACACACACACACACACACACACACACACACACACACACACAAAACACACACACACAAAACACACACACATACACACACACACACAACCACACTACACTACACTACACTACACGATCTCTCTCTCTTTTACGCGTGACTATAAAAAATAAGTTAAGTAAACTCTACCTACTAAATGTATTGAGGTAAATTTATGAACATTAACAAAAAAACCACAAATGTTTACCATGCATGAATGTTCTATTTATGAAAAAAAAAAAAAAAACTATTAGACTGTTAGATCTTATTGTATATAACAAAAAAAGGGGGAACTTTTCAATTGGTAGGATCAGTTATTTTTATATTTTGACAGATTTGTATTATTATCTCTTAATTTGTGAACAATCGGAATCTAAATTCATTGTAGGACAATTGTCTAATTGGAAAATACTAAGAAACTCTAAATAACATGCAAATTATATAAAAATTCTAAGACATTTTATTTACAAATGTATAGAGTCAAAGATTATGGGTGGTTAAAAACCTTCATACATACAATATTTACTATTTATCCTAACTAAATTTATTGGCTGGTAAAACCTGGTTTTGCAGTTTAATACGTTAACCCGGGAACGATGTATGGGACAAACAATGAGCTCAGTATTCCTTGCAGTAAATTATTAATATGCATGAAGTGAAAGAAGTCTGGATTGCATTGCTGTCGCAGTGGTGGGATAAATGCAAATTATGGAAGTTTGTTTTCCGTTTTTGTAACACTAGACGAGCACGAAAACACAGATTAACACGCTGAAGACTGTTCTGAAAGTAAATAAAGTGCTTTATCTTTGCCTAACATTACCTCACTGTGTTATTGTTTGACAGGAACAGTTTGTGACGATCTGTTTGACACTGAAATAATCTATAGCAATAGAACACTTAAAAATAAAGACAACATTATTAGTTATTAATAGCTTTATGCATTTTTTAGAGTATATTTTACATATTGCTTAATATAAATTTATGCAGAAAGTCTGGTAAGTATTTCATACTGTACTAATTACAGAGAATTTTAAGTTTTTCTTCAAATGGAAACTTCTTTTGTTCAAATGTATTGCAAGTTTTAAATAATACACACACACACACACACACACACACACACACACACACACACACACACAAACACATACATACACACATACACACACAGACACACATACACAAACACAAACACACACACAAACATACACACACACAAACACACACACACACACACAAACATACACACACACAAACACACACACACACACACACACACACACATACATACACACACACACACAAACATACCCACACACACACACACACACACACACACACACACACACACACACACACACACACACACACACACACACACACACACACACACACACACACACACACACACACACACACACACACAGAGAGAGAGAGAGAGAGAGAGAGAAATAGAGAGACCATTTTTACTTTCGTCAACGCTGCTAATCTCCAAAAATAACTACATTTATTCATGACCATACCTTTCTTTGTCAGACTTATATAGGAATTTCAATTGTAAAATATTGAGTTCTATTATCTACTGTATAACTGCGGAATAGTTATATTTAACAACCGTGGAAAGTTGAAGGTTTATAGGTTTAAGTCGGCAACGCCGATTACCCACTTTCTTGAGTTTCTTAACCTGAATCTTTTCCTCTCAAATCCCACAAGACTGATGTGTTCCCATAAATACGGTCGGATAATCTGGAAAACTTTGCGGTAACCCTTATCCTGCCGGAAGTTTGACGTAATTTTCTGAGGCAAGATGATTCCAAACAGTATACTGAAGGCAAGAGATGACGTTTTCCAATTTAGAAACTTTTACGAAGTAATCCTTTTAAACTAACTCTATAAACATGATAATTGGTATAATAAAAGTGTAACTATAATCGTAGTTTAAAACTTGACTATAACTAAGGAATAAAATATTTTATATTTTTTTAATCATTTAGAATAAATTGTTTCTTTGTATTCATTGTTTTTTCCTTATAAAGAATAAAAGGTTTCAAAGCTTTTCAAACAAATTTAAGACTGTTTTTTCACAAAATATAAAGATAAGGGTCATTTTATTTCCTATTTACATGCTTTTAACATTTTTATAAGCATACTTGTAACATGCCTGTTTAAAAAGAAATCGGTATTTCAATATAAACTAAATAGTCTTGTATTTCCTATTCTAATAAACAGTTAACGATTAATATGCACAGTAGATACTTGTAAAGTATAAAATAATTCATTAGGTATTTTGTTAGCATTAGAAAAGACTTCATCTCGTTAACACATCCTATTGAAGAATAAATTTTAAGTGTACAAAACTTGAAATCTCGCAGTATTTCCATCCGAAGTGAATTTAATATTCCTATTAATACTCAAATTATCATAAACTCTAAATATATTACTATATTTTGATCTAATTCGTATTCCGTCCTCTATTAGCTATCATCATCATGAAAGTAGTAAATACGTTTATATATGTTTATTTCCGTTACATTCCAGATTATATGCAGGCCTATCTAATAATTATTTTTTTTCGATTATATTTAAACAATTGATGTATTCACGTAAACAATGTTTTTAAAAGTTTTCCATTTCAGGTTTTAATAGTTGAACAATATTATATTTTCCAAGCGAAGAAATAAAAAGGTAATTGTTGCCTAGTAGAAATTTATACATTTTTTCAAATTTTACTTCTCGTTATAGGAAACTTTCGTTTGTAATTCCAAATGTTAAAGTTTTATATTAAAGTCATCCTGACCATATCCGTAAATATAAAATTAATTACTGATGTATTTGTAGGATTTTTTCGTAACCATGTTAAGGTCTACATACAAAATCAACTTTGGAGGTAGAACTATTTTTAAAACCTGCATGATAACAATAGCGTCTGGACCTGTTTAAATTTGAAATCAGGACATCCTGAAAGCAAAAAAAAAACAGAAAGTACATTAGGAACTTAATAAATAAAAATATATAGTGTTGTAGCTCAGTTCGCGTCATATAGTAGTGAGCGATTACAAAAGAATAACCAAAGAGAGGCGATGAAAAATAAATGAAAATGAAAGCATGAACAAAATTACTACATTTCATTACGAGAAGGGCATACATTGATAAATACACAACTTACAGTCATTAGGCCTTAGAAATATTTGTTTTCTAATTATTCAGAAATTACTTTAAAACTTACATATTCATAAATCATAACTAACATAATCAGAACGAATAATATTTGATATAGAAAAATGAATATTGTAATTAATATTGTATTAAACCCAAACATACTTACATACGTGTAGGTTATAGGCTGCCCCAATTTGTAAAATATATATATATAAATATATATATATATATATATATATATATATATATATATATATATATAAACAATTAACTGTTGTAAATGACATCATTTAAAAACCATATACACAGGTAATTCACGTAAGTGTACAGAAATCCCGACCTACTTATGTATCAAAGTGTTCACGGCATTTTTATAATCCGTGTGGATTCAGGAGGCAATGCCTTCGCAGAAACTCAACTTCTGTTATTTGAGACTGCAGAATATTTGATATATTTCTCTACAATGTTATGTATTCCAATGGGGCAAAGGTCTGCTTTGTCTAAGTTAAGAGGATCACACATCAATGTCTTATATTCATAGGGATCACCATAACCCCTGCACAACGCTACAATCATCGTAAAAATTGTAATGAATAAATAGCATTCATGTAACTATTTGCCATTTCATTTGAATCCTTACCTGTCAAGCCATTCTCTCCTAATATCCTGTTTGTCATGTATGTAAATTCCATCTCTTAATGATAAGCTGTATTTCAAACCAATCAGAGCACTTTCATTTTTTTACGTCAGTCTATATTTTATACAGCTGGATATTAGGTTAGTTTATTTATACTTCGTATATTTATAAAAGATCATTCTTTAGAAATATTTTTAGCTACCAAACCGTTTAAATCACTTTAAAATAATTCCATAAACTTTATTCATTTTTCAGCAGTTATAAAAAAAGGTATAATTATGATGCTTAGATATAATCTGTTTCAAAAAAATTATTATCTATTCAACATATTCTAAACATTTCTGAAATTTATTTCCCGGATTAAATGACGATTAATCAATAGCCTGTTTTAGAATAAGGATACTGCCGAATGGATATTGTATTATTCATATTAGGATAGATCAAGCAAATAAATATTAGTTAGTAAAAATGTGTTAAACACACTGTAAGATTAATCACTTTGACATTAGTTTATGACGATCCGAAGTTTCAATTTTGTAAATTTGTAAGAGCTTACTGAGACAGTACGTTTTCGATCGCCATGGGGCGATCTTCATCAGTCTCTTTATCAGTGAGAAGACACTGATGAAGATGGCCAAGGAGCGTTCGAAAACGTTCTTTTTCAGTATGTTTCTTTTCATTATCGTCATAATCTAATGTTAAAAGTGATTAATCAAATTCACCGAATGGACTACGAAATTCAAGAGTTAAACACAGCGACACTTTAAGATATTATTTTTGTATAATAGGCTACAAAAAAATAATATCAAGGAAAATATCAGCTAATATTGTTATTATATATATAGATTATATAATGTTTTAAATTATTTTATAAGTTAGGTCCGTTGTCTATGTTTTATGGGAGTATGTTCATCAGACTAAGAACCAAATCATCACCCTTAGCAATATGGTTGAGTTAATTAACACCAACTAATCCAGTCACCTGGATTTATTACCAAATCCAGTAGAGTCGTCCGTATTGTAGAGCTAACAGGGTTATAAATAATCCACAATGTGCAATCAACCAATCACAGTAGTTTGGATATACAGTAACTGCGAGGGCTGCTCCGCATGATTAATACGTTCTGTGAAACGGTTCTTCCATAAAAAATAAATTATTTTGTATCTGTGTATTTATCTCTTTTGTATAGTTTTTTGTTGTAATATACAGATTATAGAAAGTTATTACATACATTAAACTCGTTTCTAATTGTGTCAAGTAAGTTATATATTGGTATTTAAAAAGATCCACTTTTATATAACGTTTGCCTAAATACTAAATTCATGATTCCCTATTTACTTTCTCGGAAACAACTTTCGATTTTCCGTTTACTTTTTTTTGCAATGGACATACTAATTAATAAATAAATTAATAAATATTCATATATATACACACACACACACACACACATATATATATATATATATAAAGTGTTACTAATTTCTAGAGTTTTAATTTACGTAGATCAAATCATATACTTTTTTATACATATTTCAAGCACAATTAAACGGTAAATAAAAAAACGTTTTGCTTACTAAATGTTTGACATTTCTAAGAATGTCGATTTTGAAAATATAAATTTTCAAAACTTTAAATTTTTTCAAAGTTAAACGTCATTCCCCTATTATTTTTCTAACACATAAATCCTGTTATCGTATGTTTGGTACGTAGTATAAAATAAAAGACAAATAAATATAATTACTTTATAATCTGTTCACCACAATATTATTACTATTATACAATTATCGCCTCGCAACTCTGTTATCATTGCCAATATGATGAGTGGGTTGTGCGCATGCGCACTGTATGCAGTGCCTGATTGTGATGAGAAGCTCACAGCTGAGCGATTCAGTCGGTGTTTGGAAAGTGTCCTAGTAACTTCTAACATAACCTATAAGGTTAGTGATTGTGTAGTGTGATTTTGCGCGCGAGTGTGTGTGAAAACAGGTATGTCTTTGGTTTTATTATTATTTGGTTCCGTTGTTTTTTTTCAATATATATCTGTAACGTATTTTAAAAATATACACGTCCCAAAATATTTATTCTTTCCTTGATTAATTAATTATGTCTATATTAGATGCTTTAATAAAATGCAATAGCTTATTTTATTATTAGTTTGTTAATTTATTAATAATAGCGTTTCATGAAGTTTGCATGTTGTTATAAAATGAAGAACAAATAGCTATTATAACACTTGATAATTTATTACAGCAAAACATTTGTCTGTTTACTTGATAATAAACAACAGATATGTAGACCTATTTTAATTTAAAAGTAGTTTTTTAAAATTATATAATTATATTTTAAAATACAAGTAAAACATTTTCTTTATTACTATATTTTGTCAGTTTGTATATTTTATTAATATCAGAAACTCTATGGAATGTTAATTTAGGTTACCATTATCTTATCATGATTTTTATGCAGAGAAAGATAGCTTAAATTATCTATAGAAGTATAGACGATTTTTGTTTTTTTAAAGCCCCGTCGTGTACAGTGTTGTCTGATGAGTGTTACGTTGAAATTTTCATTAGGCTTTAACTTTGTATTTTGTTTATCACATATAAATTAAGATTTTTACCCAGCAGAATTTTATACTAATACCTTTATTTAGTAATTATTACTGTTTACGAATATTATGTTAGAAAATTTTGTAATATTAGTAATTCGAAATCCTGAAATTAAAGTTCACGTCGATTTAGTCTACGATAAAGGTACACGAGTATTAACCAATTAATACTAAATTCGAAACTTTTAAATATATAAATTTTACGTACACACAATAAATACTCCATTACGACAAAATTTATAATGATAAAAAGAGTAATTAAAAAGTATTTTTTACTAAACAATCGTATTGTTTCCTTTAACACTATTACTTCAAATTACCCATTCATTGCTGTATAGATTCTTTAGCGTAAATACGTAACCAAATTAATATATACGTTTTAAATAAATATAATACTAAACCAATTTCACAATGAAATCTTTAGTAAATACCATACAGATTTTGATAGCATCAACAAATATCTTTAGAAAACAGTGTAGCCTCTAGGTTATTCAATTTGGAAAACAAGATTTCTTGTTTACGTGTGACAAATTGTCCAGACCCTGGTCTTATTTCAGATAAAATCTTATCAATTGAATCTAATCTTATCACCTTTATGTAACTAATCATTAACATAAGATTTATTTAGAAAGAAACTACCTTATCATGCTATAAAATCGTGAAAATTAAATTAATTCTTTCTATTTAAGAACTTAAGCAACTTAGTCTGTTGCAACCATTAAACTTATTTTTGAGACGTTTTTTTGTAAACAAAATGTTTTAAAGGTTTTGCCGTTTTTTAAAACGAGTCCAAGTTTTCATATTTTAAACAATACCTTGGGAGTTATAGTACTTGACTATTCCTTTTTAAATACATTTATATAAAAGTCATATTTTATCTGGTAATAATTTTAATTCAATAATTCTCTGAGGTAATTTTATTGAAAAGGAAATTGTTCATATGCTATTTAATATTTTATGTTGATGAAATTATTTTTCTCTTCTTTAAAACATTTTATAACCACTTAATATCAAAGCAATATTTTATGTTTTCTGGACAAATGTTTACCTATATATATATCAAAATAAAGTCATATATCTAAGACCACTTGTAAAATATGAGTTGCTTGGTATTCAAGAACATTTGCAAGATACTTGATATTTTTTGAGGTCTTCAGTATTAGTACCATACATAATACAAACCTTAGAAAAGGTTTCAGAAGCAAACTGAAATATTGAGAAAAAAATTATATTTTCTTGAATACTATATCTTATATTATATTAAGGACACATTTTAAATTTATTTTTTTATGGGATTGTTACAGTAATGATTAAAGCCATTTATGTAATATTGTTGAATGTGAGGGAAGCTCTAGATGTTATCGCCATGTTTATTGATAAAAGGCTTACAGAAAATAATTATAGTATATTCTTGTACATTAAAGATTTGTACATTCATATAAAACACAAAGATCCACACACACAGGCGCGCGTGTGAGCGCCCACATGATTA
>JBAIZL010000001.1:109405349-109407849 GCA_036971475.1 Prosapia bicincta | reverse complement strand
GAAAGGATTATGAATATAGGTAACAAAAGTACATAAATGTTATATTATATATGATAAAAGTGGAGAAATAAAACTGCCTATATATATATATATATATATATATATATATATATATATATATATATATATATATACATACATCAAGCCGAGAGGACTATCACGTGTACTAGGTCGCGTACGTTAAACAGACCTTCTCTCTTTCGATTAAAAAAAACGAATCTATTCCATTCCTTTAGGCTAAATAGCATAAAGATTGGTAGAATTAGTTAGTTAATTAGAAAAAGTGAAAAAAATTAAAGATAAATTAAGTACTTAGGAATAAGTAAGTCATATTAATCTCTTGGTACTGAGGTAAGACTTAGGCTAGCAAAGAAAAGTTGCTACTTGCTACTCGGGACACATGCGACAAACAACATAATAAAGCTACAAACCCTAAGTTATTGTTTATAGGTTTAGGTACATTTCTTTTCAGAAGTACATTTAAGACATTTTCCATTCAGTAGTCGAGTCTAACAATATTTTGTATTATGTTTTATACGATATTGTTCTGACATTAGATGGGTATCTTTTCAAAATAAGGCATTAACTACTTACGTTATACGGCATATATTACTGGGTTTAAGATAAAATAAAGAATAAATATATAGATTTATACGTATATTGCATTTGTAAAGCCATTTCATCGCGTTCGCGATTGCAGTTGCTTTCATTTTCGTTTTGAAAATGATTCTAGTAATACAATTTTCACTCAATACTAAGAGAGCTGTATCACGGTCATTCAGATAGAACCAAATCAATATTTGTCAAAAACACCCCGTCATTTGAGATCAAGAACTGGTGAGTTGACGAGGATCTGATGTTAATGGTCGGAAATGGATAGGGGGAGAGGGTAATTACTGTAGCGGCCCCCTCCCTCCAGCCCTTGTAATGCGCTTAGGACGAGTCGTTTCCGACACAAAAAGAGGGTCACTTTTTATCAAAATTATTTACTCTGTAAACATAAATTTATTTCATCGCTGGTGCACTTACTATGTTAACGAAAAGCATGTTTCCCATTTTTTATGTAAAATACAATTATAAGCTACTGTCTTGCAATAAATTGTAAATCTGTACTGTAAATAGTGGTTGCTACATATTTATACAGACATAACCTCACTTCACATTCACAAACATTTATAAAGTATTTCCTCAGCAGATACCATAATTTGTTTTGCCAATCAGTATATAAATATATTAAAATATTCCTGAAAAGTGTCAGTTCTAGATAGGAGTATTTATATAAAAAACGAAAACAACTCTGCTTATGTAAATGACTGCTGAAGTCAAGGACTTTACCATTATTTGTGCCTTACTGACATTGGGCTCTGAAAACGTACGGGTACCATCATAAGTTGAGGAAACAGTTTTTACTTTTGTTTGTTGAGGTTTGTTGCAGTGAAATTCTGTTGTAGCAACTCTTGTCCAAATTACAACAAAGTATCCGTTTAGGATAGGTATGGTTATAAAAAAAAAATGATATAATGTAAGCTACATTTATAACCGTTAACTTTAATAGGATTATAGACTACTTATCTTGTTCTAACTGGGTACTTATTGATAAATTGTTAAAATAATGCTATATTAATGTAGTTGGCTTATAGCCTACAATAGGTCTGTTTCATAAAGAAACAGTAAGTTTATAGAATTTCATATCTATTTACGCACTGAATTTGTGTTCTTCTTACGTCAAAGTTTACCTGGTATTCATTTAAATATTCAGAAACGTTTAGCTACATATTATATAATTTTTATTATAGGCCTACTGTGTTTAGCTTAGCCCACAACGATACAAATCCGATTTGTTCCTCCCTTTGTATTACCATAGTTGTTATGAAAACTTTTTTTTTAGAACAAAATGCTTTATATAATTTGCGAAACAAGCCTCATTCCGATATTATACTAAATGTACCTCATATACTTTTTTAAATTTCAGATCATATGTTTTATCATATGTTTTATTATAAATGTATTTTTACATTATTATCGCCCTATTTAATGTTTTGTTATTCATAAATGTATACGTTTTCCCCATGACATACTTCTTTTGTTATTTGTTCAAGTACAAAAAAGTGGTATTTGTTAAAATGTCATGTAAGGTGTAAATTGTATAAATAATGTTATTTGAAGCCAGTGTATTCTTCAACTAAGATATTTCAAGTTAATAATTCTCACGTCATGGTACTTTAATACAATATTATATCTGTGTTTTTGTAACGATCTCTATTGCCTCACTATTCTTAATTGAAGGAAAACGAGGACTGTTTTATAAACCTTATTTATAAATGTTATAACTTTGACTATTGTAGAGTGAACGTCAGAAAAATATTACATTTCACATTCTTTTTGATGTACGTGTCACATGGCCTTTGTAATGTACTGTGCATTTATGTGCTTCGGATCTGTAAATGTATAGAGTGCTTAAGAGCGATGCATATAATTTTACTGTGTTTATTTCGTAAAG
>JBAIZL010000001.1:109375349-109402849 GCA_036971475.1 Prosapia bicincta | reverse complement strand
ATTGTGTTTTCCACTCTCTCAAGTTTCCACTTCATTTCCCAAGTGTATACATTAATTTAAACCTCCTGCGTATCATCATCGGCTAATCAGTCATATTATTGCACAAGTAAATGATGAATAAAGCAAATTTGATGTAATTCCTAGAATTTAGAAATAATTAAAATATTTATTTCAATTTTTTATTTTTTAATATAAGTCTAAAGATTTTTTAAAACATTCCAACTCTTATGGATATTTAAATATATTTTGTTTTTAATAATTGAATTCAGTTTGGCGTAATTTTCTACATAGTTAATATTCATAACTCTTTTTGCAGGAGCTTTGAAGAATAATTATTTTTGCAATATTGGTATTGAATAGAGAAACACTTTTTTTGATTGAATAGAAACAGTACTTTGTAATTGAAGAAGTAATGAAACAAAAATTATATCAATTCCTACTGGGGTCCACGAAAAAAAATTTATTTTGGTTAGTTTTGATTTCATAATTACTATTATTAAAATATATGAGTACGTATGACTGAATTACATTTTTAGTTGGCAAAATAGGAAACGAATTTCCTTGCAATTTTCCATTTTCATCTCTATGCAGTATATGGTGTTAGGCTATTATTTTTGTTTGCTTTTATTTATTTGCTTTATTTGCGATTTATTTACGAAGTTGATGGTGGTCTATAACTTCTCTTTCTATAAATCTCTTGTAATGCTTCATTATTGCATGGAACCTTACTTTTATAATTTCATAACACATTAAGTAACGCATTCTACCTATGGGAAATTTGGCTCAATGCCATAGCGCTGAATATAAAAAATGTAGTCATTCAGTTCGAATCCGACAAGACGTCAACTATTTATAATTTACTATAGTTTTAAAAGAATGTATTTTAACTTGATTGGATGAATATAAACGTTTTTAATAACGATTGAAAATTTGTACAAATAAAGTGTGAGTTAATAGAAGGAATTGAAAAAAGTTGAACAAAATTAATATGAAATTAGATATGATTAACAAAATTAGATCAAATTAACCTTAGTAGCTACAAGTAGTAGTAATTGTATATAATATAAATGATTTTTTTAATAAGGCTGATGGCTTCAGATGGATGACGTCTACTTAGACTCTAACCCAAAATTAATTGTTTTGTAGCTTTAAAAAGAATTATTTAGCATTACAATGCTAACGCTCATGTTAACATTGAATGTTATAACATTTCAAGGTGACTCAAGGTTATCGTGTCATTGAATAATTCTGCAATTGTTTAACTCCACAGCGTCACTCTGTAATTGTTTAACTCCACAGCGTCACTCTATAATTGTATTTTAATTAACTAGTTTGTTTTCCTTAGTAACCTGTATAGTAGTATTTCTGGAATTATTTTAAAATACTAAAAGATACTTATATATAGTTATTTAATGTTGAATGTTTCTTACTCAAACCTTTATCCTACCAGGAGTTAAATGTATGATTTTGTGATATTATTCCCTGAATATGCATCAATAAATTTGCATTTGAAGTGTAAATAATTCTTCCCAATATACTGAAATATATATTTTGCTTCAGTTTAACATATCAATGCCAGATATTATATGTCGTGATTTTCAGTGGCAGATAATATCTTATAAGTGTAAATGTTTCGTAGATAGAATAGTTTTTAACATTCTGAACATTGTGAAAATAGCTGTGACGGTGGTATTTCTCAAAATATCAGTTAAAATTTCATACATACACCTTTAAATAAATATGATGGTAATGAAGTAAATTTGTTTCATTAATTTTTTAAACGTTACTATGCATCTATCGTTCTTATTTTTGCCTCTCTGACTCTGTCTGTCTTTCAGTCTTGTTTGAAAGGAATTGGGGTCATTAAAAACAGTAGGAAGAGTCAAACAGGATTAGCGTTTTTATATTAGGTTTCAAAAATGGATACTCTAAAAGCGGAATTCATGACTAATGTCGCTGTATTTAAGGTGAAGAAATTAGTACAAACTTTAATTACGATAGGCTCAGGTTTTCCTTTATACGAATCTGTTATTTTAATTTTACAAATATTTGCCAAACCTTTCACATTATAATTGATTGAGTTTAGACAATCGGCTTGAATATTAAAAACAATATTTCATTACTTTCAAAACATTGCTTTCCGATTAGATTTAAAAGTGCAATAGTTGTTAGGACCTAACAATGTATCTATTATATTATAGTCTACAGTAATACTGTTGAATCAACAAAAATATAACAAATACTAGCATTAGGCCTATATTTACAAATTTAAACTAAATTATCATAGCATTGAACGTGAAAACATTGTAAAACGTACATGTTACTGTATCATGACATTGCTGAACTAGCTTACACGATACCTTACCTGTAATAGCTTACACGATACCTTACCTGTAATAGCTTACATGATACCTTAGCTATAATAGGGTAAATGATACCTTACCTGTACTATCTTAGACGATACCATACCTATACTAGCTTAAATTATATCTTACCTGAACTATCTTACATGATACCTACTCTGTACATTCTTACGTAACACCTTACCAGTACTAGCTTACACATTATCTTACCTGCGCTAGGTTACACGGTAACTTACCTGCACTAGCTTACGTTATACTTTACCTGTAATAGCTTACACGATACCTTACCTGTAATAGCTTACATGTTACCTTACCTGTAATAGCTTACATGATATCTTAGCTATACTAGGGTAAATGATACTTTACCTGTACTATCTTAGATGATACCATACCTATAATAGCTTAAATTATATCTTACCTGAATTATCTTACACGATACCTATTCCGTACGTCCTTACATAACAACTTACTTGTACTGGCTTACACATTACCTTACCTGTACTAGCTTACACGATACCTTTAGTGACATAGCTTACACAATACCTACCCCGTGCTTTCTAACGTAATACCTTACCTATTTTAGCTTACATGATACCTTATCGGTACTAGTTTATATGATACCTTACCTGCACTAGCTTACACGATACTATAGCAATACTAGGGCACATTGTACCTTACCTATACTATCTTATACGATATGTTACCTGTTCTAGCTTACATTATACCTTACCTGTATCTTCCTACACTATATCTCACTTGTACTATCTTACCTTGTAAAACCTTACCTGCACTAGCTTACACGATACTATAGCAATACTAGGGCACATATACCTATACTATCTTATACGATACGTTACCTGTTCTAGCTTACATTATACCTTACCTGTATCTTCCTACACGATATCTCACTTGTACTATCTTACCTTGTAAAACCTTACCTGCACTAGCTTACACGATAATATAGCAATACTAGGGCACATATACCTATACTATCTTATACGATATGTTACCTGTTCTAGCTTACATTATACCTTACCTGTATCTTCCTACACTATATCTCACTTGTACTATCTTACCTTGTAAAACCTTACCTGCACTAGCTTACACGATACTATAGCAATACTAGGGCACATATACCTATACTATCTTATACGATACGTTACCTGTTCTAGCTTACATTATACCTTACCTGTATCTTCCTACACTATATCTCACTTGTACTATCTTACCTTGTAAAACCTTACCTGCACTAGCTTACACGATAATATAGCAATACTAGGGCACATATACCTATACTATCTTATACGATACGTTACCTGTTCTAGCTTACATTATACCTTACCTGTATCTTCCTACACGATATCTCACTTGTACTATCTTACCTTGTAAAACCTTACCTGCACTAGCTTACACGATAATATAGCAATACTAGGGCACATATACCTATACTATCTTATACGATATGTTACCTGTTCTAGCTTACATTATACCTTACCTGTATCTTCCTACACGATATCTCACTTGTACTATCTTACCTTGTAAAACCTTACCTGTACTAGCTTCATTAATACTTTACCTGAACTAACTTACAGTTCATATAATAGCGTACATGATACCTTACCTATACTATTTTCCACGATACCTTATCTGTACTTTCTTACATAATATCTTACCTGTATCTTCTTACATAATACCTTATCTAAACCTCGAGTAGCTTACTGAAACTTCCGGTTTTGTGTGTGATCAAAATATTGAAAATAACAGAAGTTAGTATAACAAATTTAAATATACAAATTATTTGAGTTTATTACGAAAGTGATTTATTTTACTAGTTTACTTTAAAAGTAATTACAAAGTCGTTGTAAAAGTCTGTATATAATTAAGTATACACCTTATATCTCCTCCTTCATTTTGTAATTACCAATGTTTATACTTGAAATAAAGAAATAGTTTACAACGAAACGAATTTAGAAAAAGAAGAGAATATAAAAAATAAAATGAGAAGTAATTAAACTCCAGGTTTGGCAGGTAGCAAGATGATTCAGTAAAGCAAAGGGTTTTGCAGTAAAGCTTTAAGTATTCAAGGGTTCTCTTCTGTACAGAAAGCCTGCACGCAGCTCTTCTTCCTAATTGCGAGGGGTCTCGCAAGGTTTTAACTTCAAATTTATTGATGCTTCCCAGCGACATTTTATTTTTACACTTTGTCTTTACTGTAGTCTGGAATTAAATCAAACATTATTCTTTCACCCTTCATTTAATTTTAAAACGTTGTTTTCATTAACATGTATTTGTGATGGTTTATGTTAACATCTGACATTCGTTTGAAAGAGTTTAGTTACAATTTTACTCGGATATATTTGAATACAGTAATTTTGTACAAACTTCTTTAAATATAACACCTCATTTATACATTTACTTGGTGTGAAATAAAATGGTTTATAAATGTTATTACGGTTTGAATTTATATTTTTAAGTAGAAAATAAAAATTATAAATCATCTCATATTATCATGAAAAATGATTCTTTAATAAGATTCGTTTCAAATAGAACTATCTATTTGAAGTATAGATAGTCACAGAAGTATAATTCAATGCCTTCCATTTTACAAAAGTTAGCTTTGGGGCAAAGTTAGCGGTTAGACTAAACTTCTAGACAAGTAGGCCTACACAACTTAATGCGATATATCCTGTGCTAAATCACGAACTTGTTTGCCTACGTCATCAGCTTGTGCCTTTAGTACAATTCAACAAACATGAAGTTCAATTCACTAACTGATCTCCTTGTAGGAGCATTAAATTTATTAAACTTTAAATAATGATATCTTATGCGACATTGCCTATGGTATACAAAAGAGAAGTATGGAATGGCTTTGCAAACTCATAATATACTAATAACTTGTGATCAATGAGTTATATTTCTTGAGGGATGTTACATAAGAGTTTTTAAATTTATCTTACCGTTGATTTCAACAATTCTTTGTTGAATAAACTTTCACATTCGGAGATTTTCTTCAGTGTTTTAGTGTTTATAAAAGAATGGTCCATTTCCTAGGCGTTAGTTTTTTGTTAAACGCTAACTAAGCAACCTATTCACAAAGTATATAAGGTAATTCAGCGTATTCAAAGGAATGTAGGTACATTGCGGCTAATAGCGTTTGCACTGACTAGTTATTAAACCAACTTGGCGTATCTATTTTAAAAATTACCTTTTTTAATGTTTCTATATGTAAATTAGACATATTTAACACTGCTCTCTTTAGAATAAAAGTATCTATAAGTTTTGTTCATAGGTAATACGAATCTGTTAATAATTTAGCAAAGTTATTATACTACAAACTTGAAACTAATGTTACTTTCGTAACCGAGGATTGCGTATTGTAGTTACAGGTCTGGGGGCTATCCAACTGGTCAGTTCATTTTAAGTAGAATCCGCTACATGTTACACATCAACTCTCGCCTTAGACTTATTAGTAAGTTTGTATTACAACGTAGAAACTGAAATACGAACGAATTCTTTCTCTATATAACGAAGCATTTCCAGACCTATATTTGGACCCATTTATTACATTATTTTCACCCGAGGAACAATGTCTTATGTATATATTTATCGGAGATATATATGTTTTCTGTATTTAAGTATATATATATATATATATATATATATATATATATATATATCACTTACACTTTAACGTACTTAAACAAGAATCTTATTTGGTATATTTACAAATCGATATTTGGAAACTTATTAATTACAGTGCTCTCATTTTAGAGCTATATAAGACTTCTAAATCCAGAAACTTAGAGCACTATAATTAACAACCTCTCGAAATTCGACTCATAATATACCAAGTAAGATACTCTTGTCTAAGTACATTGAAGTGTAAGACGTAAGTGAATACACGAAAACATAATTGCTAAGTTAAATGCAAGGAAATATATTGTATTGGTTAATTGAATCATACACGAATTCTGCATATAAATTACATTTACATTTAAATGCGTAGCCTATAGCAGGTTTAATTTGTTGTTGGTATAAAATTTACATATCTTTTCATAATATAGGCCTACATCTTAGACAATTCAAAACATTATTTCTCTAGAAAATTTAAAAATTACATAATATAGGCTACCTTTTGTATTACAATAAAAATATTGAAAAGAACCCCAATACCACAAAAATAATCAAAAATAACAAATAAGACAAGTTACTTAAGATTAAACCCTTATGTACATTTCGATGACCATGTCATCATCATCAGAGGGTCTAGTTACAAAACACAATCTAGCACACAAGAAGATCATTCTAGTTTGTAACTTCTTGTGTGCTAGATTGTGTTTTGTAACTAGACCCTCTGATGATGATGACATGGTCATCGAAATGTACATAAGGGTTTAATCTTAAGTAACTTGTCTTATTTGTTATTTTTGATTATTTTTGTGGTATTGGGGTTCTTTTCAATATTTTTATTGTAATATATTGTACCACTGTGCTCTTGATATTGTGTATTACCTTTTGTATATCTAAAATGACGACTAAATACACACGCATTTATTGTGTGAAAGAGTAGGTGTTATCTGTTAGTATTCTCAAGAGACCTTTTAGCACAATCAATTTGTCATATTTTCTACACATTTAGACAGAAAGTCAACTGCAGGCCACTAGCCATAAAACTACCATAAATAATCTAATGACATATCCCTTATGACAGTCTCTTCAATCCTCTTCAATATCCGAAGACGTTTAAATGCCACTTATAAAACCCCATAAAGTAAATTTTCATGGCTCTGCGTTGCCACTAGGCGCTTTTTATGTATGGCAGTAAAGCCGCGGGAAAATGCACGTTTTATTGAGCTAATATTGGTTTGGAGCTCGAAACGTAAAACATAATTACGGAGTATCAAACTTTAATGAGTATGTAAACCTTTGGATATGTTTCTGTTGAGCAAAGCCCAATGCGTCGACGACAAACTGTGCGTTGATAAATATACACGCTTCGGTTCTGCCAGCTTGTATAGCTTTCGTGAAATACATAACTAGTCATTAAAGTTTTATTTTCTATGTTCTATTTTTGGTTGTACCATGTTTATTAAGAATATTGGCAGAATAAATAAATCAAAACGCAAGCTTTAATACAAATACTATCGAGCAAAGTTTTGGTAAAGTATCAACATACAAATATACCTATTAGATATATTTTTAAATGTGTGATTTTATATATATATATATATATATATATATATATATATATATATATATATATATATATATATATATATATATGTATATATATATATATATATGTGTGTGTGTGTGTGTGTGTATATACATATATATGTATACACACACATATATATACGCGCACGCGCGCGCGCGCGCGCGTGTGTGTGTGTGTGTATGTGTGTGTGTGTGTGTGTGTGTGTGTGTGTGTGTGTGTGTGTGTGTGTGTGTGTGTGTGTGTGTGTGTGTGTGTATGTGTGTGTGTGGTGTGGTGTGTGTGTGTGTGTGGATGTGTGTGTGTGTGTGTGTGTGTGTGTGTGTGCGTGTGTGTGTGCATGTGCGTGTGCGTGTGAGTGTGTGTGTGTGTGTGTGTGTGTGTGTGTGTGTTTGTGTGTGTGTGTGTTTACTTGTGTGTGTGAGTATGTGTGTATGTATATCTTGAATTCACTGAATAAATCATAAGTAATGATATAAGAAACTAAGTAAAAACTATTAACAGGTACCAGGTAAGCTTCGTCAACGAAACGACTGTGTCGAAACGCATCAGTAAGTAATTTCATAAGCACTTAGTTATTCACATAAGTAACTACGTTACTTCTCGAGTTACTAAAACATTTACCGATTTGACTCATCTTACCACAAAATTTAAATTAACACACAAAACATGTTTCGGTAACCAAGTTGCCTTCTTCTTTTAGTAAACAAAGTGTATTGTTGTCATTGACGAAAGCAATATGGTTGCCGAAAACATGTTCAGATTAAAATTTGTGTAGTGAAAAAAGTGTATTAATGTGTGATATCCTATGTACATAAAGTTCTTACATCTCACCATGCGAAAGTATTCCATAGAAGTAATGCAAAGAATACGTTTACGCTCTTGGCGTTAAAATTACGTCAAAAAAGTTAAATTCTGAAAATTAAATTCAATGAGTGACAACAAATGGGGGACAGCCAGATGTTATAGCTCTATAAACCAGGTGATAGTCATAAACCGTTAATTTCTAACAGATTCGAAACTTGGATAAAAAAAAACTGAAGAGGGAAAACGATATTTAAATGCTAATTGATATTACGTATTATTTTCACCCTGCACTAGTGCAAGAACCAGTGCAGTTACTTGTCCCTTACATAGGGTAAGCTAAGGCTTTAATTGCTTACATAATAGCTATAATCGTAAGCAAACTTACGAAATAAAAAATTTAGGTTATAAGTGTAATTATGACCCTAATTATTGCATGCGTAATTAATTTACTGCAATTAATTATGCGGTCATGTGTGAATAATTAACTGCATTTGTTCACAAAAACTTCATTATTAAGATAATTACTGCCTTGTTCAGGAAAAGTTGCACAATAAATAAACATTAAACAGTTCTGAAGATTGCCTCTTAAATCTTCACTATAAAAGCTTAAAACTATTGTGGTCGTATGTAAGGAGTTACCATGGAGTTACTTTACTTATAAGTGAGTTTCTCTATTACCATAGAGTAGTTTATGGTAAGTCTAAACATAAATTGTGTTATGGTTTCCCGTTCTAGGTCATAAAAGACATTGTTCAAAAACTACTCAAATCGTAGAAAGACTCGGGTTAAAATTGTTTCCTTTTAGAATCACAAAACGTTTGTAAGTAATTTTTTCTTCTATGTTCTCGATCAGCTGTATTATTGGCTATCAAAATGTCCAACTGTATTAGCCGCATATTATTTTCATATCGACAGATTAACAATTGGAATAGAAGGGTGTCATGAAATAATTCTTGCTAGGGATGAACGGTATAGACGTATAGACGATGCACTTTAGAAGTAGCCAGTCCCTTGTACTCACGGATGGGCAAGCAGGCTCGGCTACAGTTGGAAAACAATCTAGCGTTAAAACAGGCATCTTGTGTGTCTCAAGCTTTTGGTATTGACATCGTGATTAATAATACTGATTGCTCCTCTCAGTATTTGTATGAACGTGAAAGTGTAAACACTGATTGCTATTGCCTAACTTGTATACAGTGCTTGTATGTTTCTTATTGTGTTTAAAGTTGTTAAACTTGCAATTTTATTGTGAATCTAATGTTTAAATTATAACAACTATCGTTTTTTATTTGTAGGTTTAAAAGCTTGAAAAGGGTCACAAAAAATGTGACCGAATGGGTGCTTTATAATAATAAAATAAGCTCGGCATTGATCATAGTTTGAGTTCAATTTATTGATAAAATCGCCGCCGTTACAAGCTAAACCCATAAAAAACCAGCCCAAATATATACCATGAAAAAAAATTATTAGCTAGAATAGTTTATATTTATTCAACTGACAAAAGCTTGATGAATGTGTGCGTGCTTTGGCCATTGATATTAGCTCTACTGTTAGTATCAAGGGTCTACATTTGCGGTATCAATCAGTACCTAAACTAACAGAATGACAGTGTTTATGTGTATTATGTGTATGTAGTGCCCTATCAGTGTAAAGTCCAGTCAGCCAGCTAAACCTTCTAATTAATGATAACTTGAATAAAATAAAAATGTTGTCTTGTAAGCTTGAGGGTGTCTTTTTTACCATAACCCGCAAATATTCTTTGCAGCCATCCTCTGTCTCTTATACGTCTCCTAACCCAATCCCTGCCATTGGATACTCTCTAAATTATATGGATTTATTAATTTATTATTAAAATATCTGAAATTACAATGGAAATGAAATCGTATTGTTGACTTGTAAAAATTAGATTATAATTTTAATATTCTATATAAAATTTTCAATATTTATTTTCCTTTATGATTTATGATAGAAAACATATACACACCTAAAGTTATTTCGACGCCCACAAAAACTTAGATTTTTTTTCTCATGTAAAACACAAAAGTATTGTATATACAAAAATGATTTTGTTTGATATTGCATGTTCATAAAATTTACAACATGATTAATGCCAAATTTAAGCATAAGCTACACTGGTCTCGGTGAAATATTACATTTCACTCGCAAAAATGTCTTGAGATCAGTATTTCCTTCTTGACTGAAAACTCTGATGCATTGTAACTTCTTTCAACCGTTGTCAAGAAACTTCTAAAATAAATATATAAAACTTCGAATCCGTTAGACTGTATATTTAAACAGACTTGAAACTTAATTTTTCTATACAGGCGGAGTAGAACACATTTTTGTATTGTTTTTGTAATTAAAAAAAGTTGAAGTTTTACTACTTTAACAAAACTGAATTATTATTACCTTAAATAAGTGTTTATTAACGAACTGTTTCAAATACGAAAGATATATGATACACCATATAATACTAACAAATTGTCAGCGATCACGCTTTTCTCTAAGCATAATTCTTATCTTATGAGAACCGGATTACGTACTGTATTTAATGAATATTGTCGACGCCACTGAACAGACAAATTTATTTGTAACAGGCGCTATTGCAAACATCCAAAATGTAAATATTTATTGCCCCTCAACATGGAACTGACACCTGTGTATATTAAACTGCTTTTAATGTCGGAGTGTAAAATTTTTTTTATTAAAAGATAAAACAAGTTCCTAGATACTCGAAACAACTCAATTATTTATATTTTGTTACTGAAATTGGAGCATGTTTGTTCTGATTTTTAAAAAAATGGACACTAATGTTTTTCTCAGAATAATTTTCTTAAGCTCTTAGGATTAGGTCTCGCTTTCATTTTGTCTAAACAAAATAATTTGAAATATAATTCTGATATATGATGCAAAATTTAATTCTTAGGTACCAATTTTTTTAAATTTGTGTTTAAAGAAACACAGTATTCTCTAGAATATTCAGATAAGTATAGAGTCATTAACAATAACTGTCACACAATTTATAAATTTCTAGGGTTCATGTAGAAATTGTTTGTGGGAAAACAGCTTCAAGTTGGCTAGATGTACGTATTATTAAAGCCTCCAGTGAAATTGCGGTTTACAGTGGCAGGTTTACGTAGAAGTTAGCCAGGTGGAAAGTGATCAAATTAATTAATTATATAACTCGAGGATTTTACGTCCATTACGGGTTTACGTTTCTATTACACAAATTACCTCCTTTACAAACCTATAACATTTTGAGTAAATATATGAAAACCAAATAGAAACACAAAGTTCTCGAACACAGTAAGCCATTTTAGTCAGTGTCACTAATTCGCTTAGCGTAATAAAAATTTATTTGGCCACTATGAATTTAATAAATTTACTTATTTTGCGATATTTGAAGGAATAAGTTCAGAACGTATTAGAGTTTCTTTAATTATTCTAATTGAAACGTTAATTATTTTGTTAGATACTTTTTTAGAGATGAAAACAAAAGTATATGACGTATTTGGCATGGTAAAATTAAAGATTAAAAACCAATAGTTTTAGGCTACGATTTAGCTGTTAAATCCCATTTCAGTATAATATAGAGGTACTTTTAACTCACTGAATAAAAAATATGTTATATTTCATTGAGTGGTTAAACAAATAACAAAAAATGGTTATTTATCTATGTTTCCCGTTGCCTACCCCGGCAATATTTAAGTAAGAAATGAAACCTACGCAATTTCTTAAGATATATAAATATATATTTATTTTCTTGAATTTTATAGTCCATTACGTTGGTTGAATCTTATTAATCACTTAAACAATAGCTTATGACTATCCGAACTTTGAATTTAGTAAATTTGTTAAAACTTAGTGTGTTGAGATGTGGTCCTTTTTTGTTGATGTGTAGGATGTCTACATTTTGGTAAATTTCTGTGTATTTGTGTCCTGTATCTTTTAAGTGATTGTAAAATGTTGAGTTGGTGTTCTGTTTGTGTTCTTCGACTCTTTGTTTAGTGATTAGTATAGGCCTATTTATAAATAAATTTAGGAAAACTGCATTTTTATAATAGTCTTTAAAGATTTTTATATTTATAAATATGTTACAATCATTTTAACAATTAAAATTCTATCATTTTTGTAAATATATTTGTTTAGCGTTTTCACTTTTTACAAAGTGCATAACATTCTCCATTAAAAATCATAGATATATATCATAATAATATTATTTTTTCAATGTTACAATTATGAAAGTGAAATAGCAACCGTATAATTGAGTCGTCAATGTAAGTCGTGTTCGCAAAAGTAAAATAGTTTTCAATAGCAAAATAAAAAATGTAATCACAGGTTTTCATATCCAGTCGCGGCTTTGTGGACGACATTTTAATAAGAAAATGAAATCTATCTTATAATTTTTTTTTTCCATCAAATCATGATAGAGTTCAAATATGCATCTCAGTTTTTATCACGACTTTCAGTAATGATATTTCTCAGCCGAAACCGCCCCCTACAATTACCAGAACTACTTCAGGCGCAGGTTGCGGTTGGGCATTCTCTACGCACGTTGCAGGGTTTCGTTCCTACGAATTACAACTTATAAAATCCCTCCAGCTGTCCTAAAGTAATAATTTTAAATGATGACATACAGATTTTTATCTCGACTTTAAATTCGATAGAATTTCTCCTTTTTTAAATTTTGGGATGTTTTTACGTGATAAATGTTTCTGCTAAATATTTTCATTGTAGCATTCATTACAGAATGCATGTTTTTTTAACATTTATTTTTTTGAAGTTTCTAGATTTAATGGTTTCAACTGTCAGTATTGTCAACTATCAGTAATATGTAAAACATATTATTTTACTCACACACGCAGACACAAGCACTCGCGCACACATAAAATTTATATATATATATATATATATATATATATATATATTAAAACAACATAGGTTATTCAAATACAAGAATATTTATTAATTTATATTCAAAGTGTTCGTTGGTAAACAGTACCAACAATTGCATACAAAACTAATAACGAAATAATAAACATATTATGTTTAACATTAATAACAATAATAAAACAAATAATATGCATGAAAAAGGTGGTGTTTGTAAATTAGATTGCAAAAACTGTAATAAAGCTTATATAGGTCAAACCAAGAAAAAATTAAAAGAAAGATATAAAGAACATTTAAATGCCTATATTAATTCAGAAATATATAAATTAAATTTCGCAAATCATTGTATTAATAATAGGCACCAATTTCCAAATATTAAAAATATGAAACTTATAAAATAAATTAATAAGGGGTTAAGAATGAATATATATGAAGCATTCGAAATATATAAATACAATAATAATAACAAATTAATAAAAGAACAAATACAAATACATTCTAAATTTGATACTATATTCAATGTCTATAATTATACAGCAACAAAATAAATTTGGCAATTAGTATAAATTTAGCAACAATTATATTTCTAATTTAACATATGTTCTAGGCCTATAGCTTGCATTATTGTAATTTTCATTCCTGATGATGTTGGTACTGTTTACCAACGAAAAGCTTTGAATGTAAATTAATAAATATTCTTGTATTTTAATAACCTATGTTGTTTTAAATTATTAAACAAGAAAACGTATTTTATATTTATAATATATATATATATATCATACCATCTTATCTAAGTAATGAATTTCTAAAATGAATCTGTCGTTATATTTTTTTGTTTAATTTAACATCTTTTTTTGAGTTTTTAATTTTTGTAAAAAAGTGTCCACTCGAAAATGCAGAGAGCTAATCCACTTTTTACGGGAAATAAAAATATAGTTTTGCTTCAATGACGTTTTTGTCTAATGACATCTATATGAACATTTAGGTATGTAACCAAACGTAAACAATGTTTTTAAACAAAATAATTTAATCCATCTGAAAGGATATATTATATAATATTTTGACATTCTTGCAAACAATAAGCTCAACATTTAGTTTGGCAAACTCAAGTACAACCAAATTGCTACTTGAAATAAAATTAAGAATAACCACCCGATACCATAGGTATGGTTTGAAAAAGTATGGTTTTCTAAATAAATCATTTCAAACAGTAAAGGAAATCAAATTTTACTACAAAGAAGCGTTTTCCGTGTACACTAAAAAAAACATTTTTTTTTTAATTAGAAAAATTATAAAGCCAAATATTCTAAAACGATGGTATACTTTTTATTGTACACCTATGTCTAATAGTTTCCTTTTACCAAGAGCCTAAATAATGAATAAGCATGGGGCCTAATAACTTAGTAACGCTGGAATATAGGATTTCTCCTGGCTTTTCTTAAAACCTTTTCATTTTCCTCCTTAAAAGGAGAATTTTCTATGTAGTTATACTCCGTCGAGAGTTTTTTTAAACAAATAGGTTCATCGTAACACATTGTTTTTTTCAAAACTATAATATCGCAGCCTCAGTTTGTCATAGACTAGGTTAACAGATATGAATCACAAGATTTTATATATACATTATCACACTCGATAAGCTAATTACTGTAGGAACACGATATTATGGTTGTTGATTAGGAATTACGTCATTGGTTAGAAGTACAGGCACTTAATCTGATTTATGGTTATGCAGGCCAATTTTATCATTTTCGCTAATAAATAATGAGTTTGTAAACAGAAATATGTCGTATTCCAGAAGATATATAACTTTTGTAGGAGCCCAAGAATTAATAATTATTGTAGATAATGGATAAGGGCGCACGCTTATATTTGGATCCTTAATCCAGATTAATGTAGTAGCCTGTATACCTTCATAGCTATGAAGTTTTCTGAACGTTTTTTCCGCTTAGCCAGTTTATTGATAAACGTGCTGGGATAGTTAATTTTTCTTGTAAGCTATGATCAGTGTTATGCCCACGCCAATACGTTTGTCCTTCCTATATTAAATTAGAAAGCTACACATTGTGAGAGGGTTTAAATGTTTACCCGTAATTTTACTCATCACCTAACTAGTATGCAAATGCAAAGCCATAAATTGGTTTTGACTTAATGATCAGTTTAATTCTGTTATCTTTGAAGGGTTTGGAAAAGGTAATAATTGTCTTAATAATTTTGAAACAAGTGTTAAATAACAATTAATTCTATAAATAAATATTAAATACACATTAATAAATAAATTATTGTTAACGTGTTTGACCAGAAATTAGGAGTAATATTTGAGTTATAACTAATTTTATCGACAACAAAACTAGTAAAATTATGAAATCTTTATTTTTAAAATTTGATATTTGTGATATTTTTCATTTGATTAAATTGATAATTTTATACTTAAACTATTTTATAATTTTTCAATTGATCTACTGGGTAAACATGGTTTTGGATGCTTTCAGCAGTTTTTTTTTTTTTTTTTTGACAGGCGTGTTCTATTACCTACACATCCTTTGATGTTGCCTCAGTTAATGAAATATCTCATTATTCTATGGATATAAGCAAACATACACTGAGCCATTGAGTAGAAAGGGTGAGCGACTTAAACATTTTTAATCGTTTTCTCCACGTATTTTCAAGAATATTTAAATATTTTCTCATTGGATCGATAAAAGCCTAAGATGAAAGAATATAAATAATCACCTACATTTTGGAATTATTTACTGTGGTTTAATAACACACAAAAACCTACAACCAGAAATATTTTTGTGTAATAATTTTAAAATAATTATGTCAGATATAGGTTCTTAGTTTACTACAATTTGTTTCATATAAATAGTTTGAATAGCCAACGGGTGGACAACTCATACGCTTCAATCAGTACAAACAGACAATTACTACAAGTTTTTGTTTAAATAAACACGTATCCGTTGAAACTAATAATACTACTAATATACACATAAATAATACCATTATATAATATGTTTAATGCAGTTGAGGAATATGATTTGGAGGAACAAATGTTTGTCATATGAAATAGTTTGAGTTAAAACCAGATCTTTGTTGGATTTGCATTGCGTACAGAATTCCGCAGTTCTTACTGACCGGAAGGCATTACTTAACGTTGATCATGCGCAGTGTTGACGTCCTTCTCTTCCAATGTTTTGCTTGTAGTGGACCACAGAGGCACTGTATGACCAATAAATGCTGATATTTATTCAAGACCTTAATAAAGTTATAATTTGTAAAATTTCAATGTACGTAAAAAGTGTTTCTAGAAAAATTACTATTTTTTAAAAACAAATGAATTTTGAATTTATGGAACAAACTTCATACACAAAATCCGTCGTAACTTATTCACCATTGTTTATTTAAAATTTTCAAGAGGTTAGTAATTAGTTTTTGTTTATTTACTTGTTTAATTTTTGCTCATTCTCTTAATTGAAATTTGTATAGCTACTCATAGAGTTTATTTATTATATCTGTCCCTAATATAAAATAAATAACAATCATAACACAAATAAAACAAACGCTCTATATCCAATTTGTGTTTAATATGAGTATTTAGTTATATAGGTTAAATGTAATGCTTATCTAATAGAAATTCAATAAAACAACCAGTAGGCCTACAACATTTTCTTATCACAACAATAAAATGTTTTTAGACATTTTGATCGATTCGTTAGGAAAAATAACAAAATAAAATTCTATTATTATAATCTTGTAAATAATTACAGAAGTTAATTTCTATTACTATAAAAAAATGAATTACCTATCATTTTAATCTGATTTGGTAAAAATTATCTAATATAATAAATATTAAATGATTCATTTATTGAACATTGAAACAAAATATATTTCAGCGAGAAACGTTTTGTTGAATCTTATTGTGAACCCAAACGGTTTCATTTAATAAACTTAAAATTTTATGATTTTAAATTTTAATTAAGTACCTTAAACAGACAAATATAGCTTAGTACTAGGAAAACAATGTTGACTACAACAATGGCTGAAATATTTGTAACGTGTAGCAGTTGAATACATATGGAACGTTTGTGTTATGCTATATACATCACAGGCTGTTGATTGTCTACATATGGTACAAAACACATTTGAAATATGCATGGGCTTTTGGCTTACATGATTGTATTGATTGTGTGATGCTTTAAATTTTGTAAAGCAAATGTTTATCTAAAGTACATCTTTGTAGGTTGCAATAAAACGTACGAATGAATTTAAAGATTATTTAAAATGGAAATATTATTTTGCCTGTGTCTGTAAAAGTAAAAAGACTTACAATCTCTCTCTCTCTCTCCCCCCCTCTCTCTCTCTCTCTCTGTCTCTCTCTCTTTCACTTTTTCTTTCTTTTTTATCATTCACTCTCTCACTTTATGTATATATAAAGGAAGTATACCAGCAAACATGTGTATACAGCAAACATACATTTATGTATGTAGCACTGATGACGGCTGCTTTATCATTGAAACGCAATTGAGTAAATGTATTTAATTGTAAGTTGGACTTATTACTATTAACAATCTTTGCTCGTAACCTAATCCTAAATTTTCGCAGACTGTAAAATGCCATATATACTGGAACAAAAATAATCTATCACGAAATTCTCTTGAATAAGGCAGAAGAAACTTTATTTTTACAATTTAATGAAAATAATGTTTATTTCGTATCAGAAACATTTTGGTTGTATGAAAAGTAACTATGCAATAAATATCAAACTTTAAATGAATAAAATAATTTAAAGCTTGAATAATCGTTGGTGATATTTCGGATTTAACTAAGTTGCATTTTACAAATCATGCTATGCTACAAACATGTAAACAGTAGAGTTTGTTTTTGTACTCCTAATGGTTTACTTGTAGTGGATTTTTTCAACCATTCTACCTGGAATATTTTCAACCTTGAACATTTGGCTCTCGCTAATTTCTCGTCCATCGTTGCTAGGTGTAATCATTACAGGCTGCTTCACCGCGCTAGTCTGTCATTATCCTCAAATTACATCCATTTAGAAGCAAATGTTTTCCTTTTTTGTTTTATTTTCCAAACGAACAACCAGCAAAATACAAAACGCGGATTACAATTTACCCCGTAAGTGCCTATCCAATGGCTCTTTCAAATTGCTTATCGAAATAAGTATGATAGAGCTTATGAAACTATATTGAAATGTAAAATAGTTATTCGAAAATATATGTTGAAAAATAGAAAGACCTAGCGCTAAGACTACTGTTCATACTTTCAAAATTTTGTTTGGTTTTTAAAATTTTAATAACGTCTGAAGTAAATTTGAATTACATTGAATCTACATATGTAAAGATTATATACGAACTCATATATTTGTTTAATATTAGTTGGGGATTAGTGTCAAAACAGTAAATGAAAAAGCAAAGATATGTAAAATGTAAAATACTACTGTAAACGTGTAATAATTTTTATTTTTGAAGTTTTTCCACTTAAAGAACATAAAATTATTCACGTTAAACATAAAAATGCAAGTTGTAACAGAATTAAAATGTTATATGCTCAAGATTGTAAAACCATTTCTTGGTCTATTTATAAGGGGTTTGCTTAACTATCTGTTTGTAGCCAAAGAAAATATTTAAAAGTATTTCAAATTACCTGTTTGTTATAGAAAACGTTAAATATATTGTATTATTTTGGCTATTTATTATTCAACTAATATCGAATTGGTTAGTTTCTAAAACTTTTTGTTTTAGTTTTAAACTTTGTTTTTTTAACTCTGTAAACTAAAATTATTTTCAATTTGCTTGGTAGAAATATAAGTTTACAGATCCACAATTGATGTAGTTGAGCTAAATAATCTCAGCATATGCATTCCATTGTCATTGGTTTGAAAGATATAATAAGGCTCTTTGCAATAACATTTTCAAACTGACTTTTCCTAATTATGACGTCTGTTCAAATATTTGAAAGAATTTACAACAAAGGCATATTTTTAGATTGGTGTCAGTCACCTTGAATTCCCGCATTGTTCCTAAGCAGTCACTAAGTACGTTCATCTAATCCCTAACTGCATTTTCTTGTCCTAATTTTAGCTGTATACAACGTATCTATTATTATCAAGGTTTAAGCCCATTTGTAAACCAAGAAAGATATTTCAAGTGAAAATTATGAATGAGAGGTTTCGAGTAAGAGATAAACCGTTACAGACGCGAAACAAAATTCTCTCATAAATTTACCGGAACCGACATGTTTAGAGACAGGTTAAAATGGAGCAAAATAATCTCTTTATAAACCCTAATACGCACACAAAAATGTCTGAACAATGACTTTAAAGTAAACAATCACAATAATTTATTATACAGTATATGATATTTAGGATTTAGATAGTTTTAGATCTTACTGTCACAGATGTAGGAAGTCTTTTATTAGTTTAAAGTGTTTAATCATGCGAAACTAAAAGTACGTCTGAATATTGATTACTCAAAAAGATCAAATTTACTAAACATATGTTTTATTTTTCAATGACAGTTGAAAGGTACCATTTAATATTGTTCAAAATAAATTATATTGTTTATAGGATAGGTATTATACAAATTTTATTTAGGTGTTAATAAACAATAAATTAAAATATTGAAATATTTAAAAAGGGCTATCTTTCGCTTCTAAGGTAGTAAAAGGTAGGAGGGAGAGGGGCTCCCTAAGAGAGGTTAGTCCTTTCAGGGACTGAGTGATCCCGGTCCGATCTTACAAACAAGTTACTCTGCCCATCCCTATATTGTTTCAACTGTCACCTACTAAAGTTTTATTAGTTTATAGCGTTTCGTCTAATTTTACAAATTATCTGATTTCATGATTTTTTAACATACAGAAGTCGTTTATAAACAGGTGATAAACTATTAATATAAGGCCAGGAATTTAATAATTAGTAATAAAATTAGGTTAATTATAGCCTAGCAAGTGAGAACAATTCACAACCCTAATAATAAAAGAGTTTACTCAAAATCTCACTACACACTTGTTTGTTAATACGTACAGACTACTTTCGAAGACCATCTCGACGTCATCAGTGATTGGCCGCTACTCACTTACGAAGCAGTAGCCAATCACTGATGTAGGCGACATCGTCGTCTAAACTAGTCGATATATATTAATAAACTAGTTTGTAGTGAGATTTTGAATGAACACTTTTAATTCTACCGATGTAATAAAATGTTTGATTAGTAATACTCAATTATTAATCTATTATTATTATGAGATCTATATAACGGATGAAATATAAAAGCAATATTATTATTTAGTTCTTGAATTTTGTAGTTCATTACGTTCGGTGAAACTTAATAATGACTTTTACATTAGTTTAGGACTATCCGAACATTAAATTTTGTAAATTTATAAAAACTTTCTGAGACAGAACGTTTTCAATCGCTCCATAGCGATCTCCATCAGTGTCTTCTCTGAGAAGTCATAAACTAAGTAAAAGTGAATAATTATTTAGTTGTTTCAAAAAATGGGAATTAAACGCATTATATTAGTTATATGAAGGCAGGAGCTATATATTAGCGTATATTTATATGTTTATTTATGCTTATGATGTAAGTAACAAAATACTTACACATTTTATAAAAAAATAATATGAAACAAAATTAGGGCCTAACAATGTAATAAATTGTGAACGGAAGTTCACAAACGTTAATAAACCTCAGAAAATATTTGTTCTAGGATAACATTATCTAAAACTCGATTAGAGGTAGATACAATAACCTGTGCATTAGGTACTTATTTGATTTGTCGACCGTCTCCGGCGAATATATAGCGCCATGAATATATTTGGATTAGTTATACCTGTCTGGATCTCAGATTGTGACATCTCTATGACAACGCAAAATCCAATAATATTAGAAGCGCTGGGAATGAAGGCTGATAAATAATAGAAAGAAAGAACGCTCGAAATCTTAGAAATAAAGACGCATCTTGCTTGCAACCTGTAAACGTAAGGGTTAAACATTAGTATTGTGGTGTTAAAGAAAAAGATATCTTATAGAAATTCTATATTATGTTATTGTTACTTTACTTCAAACTTTACTAAAAAATTACCCTTATTTTATTTTAGTAAACTAAACATATATATTGTCAGTAAAATGTCAATATAGGCTCATTTGAAATCCTTATAAATTAAACTACCTTGAAAATTATAACAAAATAATTTGTTTATATTTCGAACTACTGTTATCACCAAAACATCCTAAATGCTCCATTAGAATATATTTACTTCTTTTATAACAAGCGGGTGTCAAACAAAATCCCATTGCCTTGTAATTCACTTTCTTTGGAAGATTATGGTAAATTTATGGAAGTAAAGGCAAAATTAGATTAGTGGTTGCAATCGATTATTTTCACCAATAATTTGAAAACACCTAATAAGATTGTTACTTACTTAGCAAGAAAAATAATATATCACTGCGTTGAATAATTACGAGTTATAAATGGTCAGAGCCAAATTTCTGCCTTAATGTGACAGTAAATGAAAACATAAAATTGTATTCACTGTAAACAAATCGTATAAACTGTGATATGTAATCTGTTGTAAGAACAACAAATAGAGGTGAAACATATCCATTTTCCAATCTGACCACTGATTTAATTTTTCAACGTCAAGGGGTAACTGTTTTCAGTTTCGATTATAAACTTTAAAACCTACTTTTTTTAAACCAGTAGTGTTACTGTAGGGGTTGTTTTGTTTGGAATCGTATTTTTAATAACATCGATTGTGTTTTTTTAAATAAGTTTGTTATTTCTTAATCTGCTTACTTCTTATAATCCTATGACATAACTGTTGATCAATTCTTCATGGTCGTTGAAAATTCCCACGGTCGAAACTATTAGGCTATTATGTTTCTAATAGTTTCTGTTTATGTTTCTTGGTCTATTTAAGGTACCTGTAATAGTAGATTAACTGAAAATACATTATTATCGAAACAAGTGTCAACTACTACAAGTTTAAAAAATTTGAACAAGATATTCATGTAAGGAGAGTTTGAACTAATAAAAGCAATTGAAGGATAAACCCTGCATTGAGAAATGTTGCAGGAATATCGAATCAATTGTGGATCCTGATAAGGCTGAAGTCCTGTCGAAAAGTTATCAAATGGACTCGTAGTGTCAATTATGTTTTGCAGTACTAGATAAAGAGTATTGGATCAAATGGCGCCCCTAATAGTTCTGATATTGACCGATAAACATAAAAATGCAAAAGGAATGGAAATACGTATGTAACGAGATGTGTTGCGATGGTGTTTCCAGTATCATCATTGATTCCAACAATGGATTCCATTAGCCTTGGTGAGAAGCAAGTCCGTAGCAATATTATAAATGTGCTACATATTAATGATGTAACCGTAACTGGAAGATTTTTTCTTTATCACCCGTGATTTAATTCGGACCAAATTTTGTTATATATAGTTATTAATAGTATTAGCGTTTTAGAGGTCACCCCTAAGGTAGTCTAAAGGACGTATGTGGCAATAATACTTTTAAAGCTAAATAGATTGTGGAAACTTGACTGAAGATGATCTTAGAGGTCTTTTCCTACCTTTAATAACAATACCTGTTTTATAATAGAAAGCAGTTACAAAATTAATTTGGCCTTAAGTGAATTTGTACACTAAATGGGGGAATTGTTTTTATTTAATATTGTAAAATGAACAATATTGTGTATGCTAAGATACGGATAGTCTATGTTTATAGAAGGTCTTCTGATTTTCTGATTTATAAGAAGCGCATAGCCTAGACTATAATAGGTACGAACTTGAAGTATACAGCTTTTTTTGGTATTGTAGGGGCGTGCTAAGAAGTGATTTTGAAAAACATTTAATTTTAAGGTGTTAAAAAAATTATCTTAGATCAGCTTCTGCTTATGACGTATGTAACATATTAGCTGTTTCAAAATCGGTAAATGAACGAGGTATCCTCAGAAATCATTCTCAGAAGGTATTACACAATACTCTTCTGAATTCTTCTTCTAGTGGAGAATAATGATTTTCCTTTGAGTACGTTCTACCACCTTGTGATACGAAAATACTATCAAGAGATATGCCAGAAAGTATCTAAATGTTCATAAATTTTTAAAGCTGAAATCAGAAACAGTTGTTCACTTTACGTTAAGCCCTTCGTGAAATAGAGGCTGCGTTGTGTGTTAAAAGACGGATTTTCAATTAATATCGTTCGTCCGTGTTTTAGCTTGAGGACAATGAATTGCTGTCACGAAGAGTGGTTGGCGTGAAGGAGGTGAGAATATTCTCTGACAGGCAGCCAACCTTGAAGGCATTAGCGAAAGTAAAACCTTGTTTCTGATTGATTACAACGGTGGGCTTAGCACGCTGTCAAGAAAGAAAAGTGTGACGATAGTTTGGACGCCAAGACTCTATGCATTTAGAGAACCTGTCCAAGAAATAATTTTGAGTGGTAATATGGATTCTACTGAAAGATAAAATGTAGCACTTGCAACAACAGACTGACGACTAGGAGGAAAATTGTATTGCCAGGGAGAAATTATTATTATCAGGTGAAATGACCTAACAGTGAATATAGACGACGTAGGTCAGACAAAAGTGTCAATTGAAGATTTGAGAGTTTGACCATTTCAAATAGTCATATTTGTTTGTCCCTTGGTGTGACGGATGTGTGAAGCTTGGTCCTAAGTTAATTGGAGCTAGGAAATGATATTGCCAAATGAAACGTTTTCCATCGATACGGATTATAATGTACGAATTGTTGTTGTAAACTGAGAAATAGAACAAGTAGTTAGATTATTTTCTTATTAGTAATTAAAAATAAAAAATATTTTTTAGTTAGAAATAAGAAATTGCGTAAATATCACAAATGATATCGTATGGTATTTACCAAAACAGTTTAGAGAAAAGGTTTTCTCTTCTATTCTCTGTGTTTCTCTTAGTGTTTTAATCCGTCTCTAACTCTGTCTCTGTCTGTCTATTTGTCTGTCTGTCTGTCTGTCTCTCTCTCTCTCTCTCTCTCTCTCTTTGTCCAAGTATAGTTTCTAGCCATTTTTAAATTTTTTTCAACTTTCAACTTTCTTTTGGCTTACCGTCTTTCTACACTTATTCATTTCACCACATTATTAAGTACCAAGCACCTCACCATAAATTGTTACATGAAAACTAACATTACACCTTTCTTCTTAGTAACTAATATCTTTTGTTTATTATTCACACGATTTCCAAATTATACTGCAAAACCATTTATTTCCAAATGATACTGCAATTATTTTTCCAAACTGAGTCTATCTCGAAATCCGCGTATTTAATATTTCCAGTCGGGCTCCTTCACGGAAAGAAGAGATCAGGAAGCAACGAGATCACAAAGAAGGAAAGAAGAGATCACAAAGTACTATATTATAACGTTTCCTATTAGCCTGCATAATGTGCACTGATATCCTTTGCCAAGGCTTCAAGCTCGCTTCCCCAACATCCAATAAAGCTCAACCGTTTGAAGATTTGTACTGTTTTACAATTCCAACAGTGAATTGCATTCTCTTTCTAGGAATAATAATTGTATAAAAACCTTATTTATTTTGACTTCTAAAAAAATAATTTTTTCGGGATCTTTAAACATGATATTCCGAAACAGAATTTTACATTAATTAAAATTTCGATTTTTGGCATATATTTTCTCTTTCACAGCCTTTTATTTTGTTCTCTTTATAAATATTCGATAAAAATATTAAACATTATGAATAGAAAAGACGTTGTAAAATATTTGTACTTTTATTGTATTTTTTTCATAAATATTCATTCTTTATATTCTCGTACTAGGCCTATACCATATCTGATCTATTTTATTATACTTGACGTAATTTTAATGGCTAATAAAGTAAGTAGAACACATATATTTTATAAAGCTTTTTTAAACCAGATTGATGATTCATTGACCATTATTCATATTAAAATAAAATTGTAACCTCAAAATTGTAAGAAATTTGGCGTATAAAAGAGGAAACTATATAATCAGCGAACACAAGTGCTAACACTTTTACAGTAGATTTCATAAGCAGCCTTGAAAAAGATCTCTGATCTCTTAATAAACCAAGGTTTATTAAACTTGGTTTAATTTAGAGCGTAAAATATAAAGTTTGAGTCTTGTTATTTTTCGTTACCCTTAACTATATTCAGTTTTACCCTTAGGGAATACTCCTTTTGGCGCGCATGAACAGAAAACCTATGCGAGTAAAATCTTTAAGTTGCCGTCACGCTAAATTCGCTACGTTCTAATATATCTATATAACCTAATCAATGTAATTGAGATATTATTCAATACATCTGATTTTATGGTATAGGCAAAGATACTTTATTTACATATATTCATAATTTTTATATAGTTATTCAATTTTATTATCAAATAATAATTAAATAATATATATTTCAATAAGTCTTACTACAGTAAATTCAATATAATAACAATGATATTTATATTTTTGTTCAAAAATTTGAATCAACAAAATCTTTCGGCAGATTTGCCACTCTTTATGAACCGAATTCATGTAGAATCGTAACGTGTCATTTCATTTAACACGTCGTTACATTTTAATTAAATATATTTTATATAAATCAGTGTTATTTAAAACATTAAAGAAATATCGAAATCTTGTTGCTGTTCATGACTAGCAGGTTGTTAATTCTTATTACACTTTTGCTATTACTTGCGACCAGACTTTTTGTTGACTAAAAGTTGTTCAATTGTTAACTTACACTTGGAGGAAACGTTTTCGTCTTACGACTTCTTCAGCCTCCTATGCAGCCTCCAGTATAGGCTGAAGAAGTCGAAAGACTAAAACGTTTCCTCAAAGTGTATGATGACAATTTAACAACCTTTAGTTATCGAAAAGTCTGGTCGCAAGTAATAGCAAAAGTGTAATAAGGATTAAAGAAATGTTATCGTATGTACTATTTTCATATTATTTTTGATTTTATTAAAATATTTGAAGATAAAACACATAGAATGAGAAGAAAGATTTATTTTAAAAGTGTACAAATATATCGATCATTATTATTTTCACATTTTATCCAAGGAGTGTGAAATTTAAATCTAATGAGTGTGCAATAATGGTAAAAATTGTGGTCTGTAAACTATTTAATACGTTTAATTGATTATAAAATAGGAAGAACATTTTAAAGCAAAGTTTATTTTTAATTACTTAATTATTTAACAGTTTTAGCTGTCCTTTGGCAGAAAATCAGATACTTTTTTAATGAATATACTTTTCAAAATAGTCAATTGTTATAATTTGTTCTTTAAATTTGTAGTTTTTATTTTATCCATAACGGGGTATGTATACATTACCAGAAACCTAATATCGTTATAGTTCATATTTCCAAACCATGAAGGTTAAATTAACTGTAATAATAAGGACGTATTTTTGTACAATGCCTCATTTTTCTCTTTTAATATCATTATTACAAATATGTTTGTAAGTTATTGAATATTATTACTGCATACCTAAAATTACACCCTCCTGGTAATTTCGCATACACAATAATTTTTTGTTAATTTGTTATATAACTCAGTTAACCACCTAATGCAGTTTTGTTTACCCGAATAATGTTAACGGTGAAACCAATTTAGTTGCTACAAATTGAAAGGGAACAAGGAAATTGTGTTATGGAAGTAAATTATTTTGACAAGCTGGATAAGTCCTCTGGGGAAATCCTCAATAATTGTACAATCTAAAACGAACCTGTACGGACAACGTAAAAGTTAATTACATCGGTTGCATGTTTTTAATTATTAATTTATAGTTTTTAAATATTTTTGCGTAAATTTGACTACTAGTGCCCACGTTCCTAACAGCAATATGGATATAAATTTATAATTAGTTTGTTTATATTTTACTTTCTTAGTTCTTTATGTCTTTCCAAATAGGTTTTTGCAGTAAACAATAACAACATACCCCTGGTCAATATTAACGTGGATGATTATCATGTGGTAATTTATAGGTGAAAATTTTGTGTTTTAAAGTATAAGATAAATTGGATACTCCAATGAAGAAAATGCTTTTTGTGTTTTAAAATTTTACATAACCGTGGACGTTGTTATTTTGCTATGTATTTATAGAGATAAACCCAATTTAGTCCCTCAAACGGACAACAATAGTAAACCAAACTTGTATTTTTGTCTCAGTAAAACACAGTGAAGCCAGTTCAGAACTTGGG